>JAECUM010093126.1:0-90000 GCA_016617855.1 Megalonaias nervosa
ATTTGATATAATTTACAAGTAGATTATGTTATCAGTACAGTGTAATTCCAACTGTTAACTGCCATTTATTTGGTTATATGATTTGATGCACATAAAGTTATTTTTACAAGGGTCAGCTATATATTTGTCTTTGTTAGCAATGTTTTTGTTGTCATTTTGACGTATTGTTTATCAGTATCCTACTTTGTAACTATGGATATAATCTAAACCCAGTTGGAAAACATGCTGAAATCATGATAATGTTATGTACTTTTATATACAGTGTTTATGACATAAAATTGATTTGATACACTGAGTGAGCTAAGGTGGAAAAGTGTAGGACTTTTAATTCAAGTTTTGTGGGTTTGATACCTGTCTATGCCAGCCTAGGTCGATTATCTGTCTCGGTGTGTCATAGGGAAAAGCACTTAGCTCCAATTTTTTCAGTATGATGTAGTCAATATTGTGTTGAAAGTAAAGAAAGTTTATACTGGGAGATGTGAAAAAGTCTGATGGAATGATATTTACTGGGACATGGCTTAAGCAGAATATTCTAAAGGATGAAATCGAGGAAGGAATCTTAATTATTTCATTTTAATAGATTTCAATTGAAAATGTTCTCTTTCCTGTTTAAAAGGAATAACTTTCTTGAAATTTTAAACTCAGTTAATATGTAAAAATACAGGAATAGTCCCGGACCTGGCCGGTTGCATTTAATACATACAAGACTGAATTAATACTAATATAACAAGGGCACCAAAACCATCCAGTATGTATACATTGTTGAAACAAATATACAAGAAGTTACTCATTACAAACATTTGGGTATTATCTTGGCTATTGATTCCACATAGTACACACATATTCACTATGTATTTTTTGTGATAAAATCTGGCAGGAGTTTCAAAAATTTAAAAAGTTTTAAATTAAAAGCAGATTGATTGTCTTGGGAAAAATGTACACAATTGTTATATTTTATAAGTTTTGAGCAAAACGCAGTCTCAGTTTGTAATGACTTGATGGACAGAAGGATTATTATAATAAGATACAGATGTACAAATCTGTATATAGCAAGAAATAAATATTCTTCCTTAGAAGATGTGAAGATTTGGACACCAAGTTATCAGTGTGTGGCAGTAGCACCGATTTTCTTGTTTCATTTTTTAATTTTTATTTCCATTCTGTATACAGAATGCTTCACTCAGCAAACATTCCATGAATTCTGTATTATTCACAAGCAAATGTAAGCTGTATATGTATACTTTTATTAAAATTTATGGCCATGTACATGTATACTTTTTTAGATACTATTAGAGTGACATTTGCATACATGCATAATACACAATAGGGTTGCATCGGTTATTAAATTCCTTAACTAGAACCATACATACATTAACTGAACCTAAATTGTTAGATTAGATGATTTCTGTTCAAAACTTGATATGCATCACATATGTAAACCACATATTTAAACATATTTATACAGTGGCATCAGATTGATTTTCTTGTTATAGAGTTTCATATAAGTTTTACAAAATAAATACAGTTTGATAGATAGGTGATCATTGATTTCTTTACACAAGTGATAAGACTATCTTTAACCAGGCTTTTGATTTGAAAATCCAAACCAATCACAATTACTACATAATATAATTATTTATTAATAAGAAATAGTTCTGTGCTGTATAAGTGAGTATGCTGCGAGCAGACTGATACAGAAATGGTCATACAGTTAACAAGGGTTTTAAAAAAGTAATAGCTACAGCATCGTAACTTTTGAGTACTACTTTTACCTATTTTTTATAAATTGGGTGCTCAGTATACATCAGCAAGAAAGTGAGATACAGAGAGGAGTGGTACACAGATTGTGAGGACAGAATGTTTGCAGCTTAAAAATACTTCTAATAATCATTTAAGAATAGACACAGTTCTAGATGTAAATGGTTATGCTTTATGTACTTGCTTGAAACAATTCAAGTAATATGATTTTGAATGTACGAGTTTTTTCTCCTTTTTTCTTGAGTGCTTTAACTAAACTTTAATTTCCACTCTGTTAAGTATTGTACACTTTTACAGGTGTAGGGGAACCATTCACATGAAATTATTGATTATATTTACACCTTTATTTCCATCTTCTCTAACTATCACTGACTCAGAACTGCAAGCTCTGATACTTGAAGACCATTTAACTAAGGCAGGTGCTCTGATAATTAACAGAGACTGATGTATCATTGGAGAACCAAAACCAGCAAATCTGTTCACTAACACAGGTAAGAGATAACACTGATTGACTGTAATTAAGATGGGCTATAGAACACTTGCACTAAGAGCTGAAGTAAAACAACTGCATATCCTTCTATCTTCACTAATTAATTCCCATGGGTCAGTGTGGAACAGAATCAGTGTTGGAACCTTGCTGCCTGAAACCTCAACCAGTATTACTCTGCACGTAGATTGAAGATGGTCAGTTTTCATTGTGGTGTATTAATTATAATGAAATGAAAATAAATGTTGGGCATAACATTTTCCTGGCAATTGATGCTGGTGCAACAAATTAATCAAACAATGTAACCATTTGTTACTTTACATGGGTAAGAGAATAACAGCTGAAACAGCAAATCTTTTAGACAAGTAGTCTCTAGAAGTCATTGTGACAAGAATCTATCAAGCAGAAAATAAATTCAGATATAAGTGATCTTGACAATAAAATGCTGGCCACAGTGATAAGACATGGCATGAAAGAACTTTCCTTTCTACGATATCAAAGAAGATACTATAGTGAGTTGATAAAAACCAGAGGTAAATTTTGCTTTCCTTGTTATTTCAAGTAACTGTTCTTAAAGTCTCCTTCAGTAGCTATTAGATTATTGACCCCAAGAAGTCAGATTTTAGTGGATGATTTTTTTTCTTCTTGTTTTTGTTGGTTTTTTCAGCACTTTTAACACATTACTGGCTATATCATGCCAAGGAAATGTGAGTGAAATACTTTTCCCAAGAACACACCAATGCGTGAATATTAGGATTAAGAGTATGATTCCCTGTCAACTAAGCTACTGCAACTCCCTTTACTGTGTGAAAGTGCACACATACATACATACATACATACATACATACATACATACATACATACATACATACATACAGTGTACATGCATGCACACATACACACATTCCCATGTACAGTTAAAACAAACATATACATGTACTGTCAATAATGATGTAGATAGAATATTGTGAATTGTTTGGGCTTGGAATTTTAAAAAAGCAAGTTCAAGTACAAAATATTAAAAACTGTGTACAATAAATGCAAGGAAGTTGTAATGGCCTGAACATCAAATTGGGTTACTTGCATATCAATACACATAAATGTATTTATATTTTATTTGTCTTCCCCAAATATGTTTGATTAATTGTGATAATAAAAAGACACAAGTGACCTGCACAGTTATACAGGAACAACTGCCGAATTGCATAGTAACACATTTGTCTTTGTTTCAGTGATAGTCAATTGGATTCCAGCAAACTGATACTGATAGTGCTGAAATATGACAGCCTTCATGTCCTAGAGTCCAGTACTTGGGTCTCTCATAACGGCAAACTGATATCAGTTGTCTGGTCATTCCTGAAACTTCATCCTCAGAGAAGTGAGATTGTAGAGCAAAATGGAGCCCAAACATAAGTTTGAGATAAAAGACAATGTTTTTTTTTTTCCAAAGACAGCTTTGTTTTGATGACAGAAAAGAAGACACTACATATATCTGCAGCAGCAGTCAAACAACATGTAAAGATATATTTTCCATATTATGACATTTGAATCAACTGATTTAATAGTTACTTTTAATTTGATAGCTACGTTTTTGGTTGTTATATTTATAACCTTTATATAAAGTAATTTCCAAAAATACAATTGAAATCAAACAGGTTAACATAAAATTAGTGAATTACGTTCTTTTAAATGAGGATGAATATTCTATATTAGATTTTCCAAGTTATATTTATTTAGCATTTTTAAGCATAATTCTAAACAGTATATTTGATTAGCTTTATCAATTATGTATGTAAAATGTATTTACTATAACTGGGATGCAAATTTTACTTAAAATATCAATAATGCCCTTTTTAGATAGAAGTAAATATGCATTCATAGCATTTTATATATGAATTTGCTGTATTGTGACAGTAGTAACACAAGAAGAGACCAAAGCAGACCTCCTACCACTCATTTGTCTTACTTTAGTCTAAAGACGAATAATAGCATATTCTAGGTAATATGACTTTTATGATATTCTCCGTTTGATCATTACGACGGCCACACAGTTGTAAGAGTTTAGAAGCCCAGTTTTGGTAGAAAATTCTTGTACATGCAATGTGAAACACTCCTTCCACATTTTTATTCACATTGGAAGTATTTGAGGAGATTTAAGTAAACAAATCTCTTACGTATGCTATGAATACAGATTATTGGTAGAGAGATTACATAGGCACAACTTTTGCAGAAATTGTTCTTAAGCAAATGCCTGGAAAACTGATGGAATAGTGTTAGAAATGCCGCAATTAAATTTCCATTAGGTTGTCATATAATGCAGAAACCCATATGTTTCCAACTCTTATAATCCCATTGACTATACATGTATTATTCAATCTCGACAAAAATATTCTGTTAAAAATATGTGTGTATGCACTATCAATGTGTATGTTGTTCACTTGTACCTTTTCTATATGACAGAATCCACATATGTATTATTAAAATGTGTTTTAAGGGACAATTTATCCTGTCTTATATACTATAAAGTGTATGTTTCTCAGAAGTCACATGCTTGATATTATCTTCACAGTTGGTATGTAGCTGGTTTTCATATTAATAGTAACCAATTAATTTTTATTTTCTGTTTCATTGCAGGAAGGAGAATGATCAAGAGTTAGCTCTGATCGAATATAACAACAAAATTTTTTATCTGAGCATTTTGTTTTAGAAGAAACCACTTCATGAAGCACTAACAGGAAAAGTGCAAAACAATGACTTAATATACAACACCAGCAAAATGGCAATGAAACTTGATTCAATTACAAAAAGATATACATATAGGTTATCTGTTACGTACATTTTCTGGACATGTTACAATAGGTACAATTTTTATGAAAAAAATTTACAAAGAGAAAGTGAAAACTGAAAAAGAAATTATTTAAAATAAGAATAACAGTCTTGTGGCTTGTCCTATAAATGGTCATTGGCATGTGACACAAAACTGCAAAATGGCTATTAACCATATGACATAAGGCAAATTGGATTTGTAACATTTGTGTGATTTACTTTCCTTTGGACAGTTTGATTCTTGCAAGACATCACTGTTTTGAGCAATATTTAAAAAGGTTTTTAACCTTTAATGCTAAAATTAAAAAATTAAGACATAATCTATATAGGAATTTTTTTATATTTTGTCAAGACAGTATTTTGACACTTGCTCTAGTTTGCTTCTTTACAAACATTGGATCTCACTATGGAAACCATTACTGTCAACAGCAATGTACATTATTCAATTTAAAGTGCCACAATGCTTTGGTATCTCTCTGTGCATTGATCATGCAAAGAAGGCTTATCATGGTCTTGAGGATGACAAACTTGATGCACAAATAACATCTTTCTTGTATCCAGATGTGATTTCAAAGTAAAGTCAATAACTAGACGCAGTTAACATGAGTAACTGTTGGTACCAGCAAATATTAAATGCAATGTACATGTATTCAGGAATTATCTTAAATATAATTAAGCATGTGACATGTTTAAAAAGTTTTCATACAGGCTACATGCTTTTTTCTATGTATCAAAAATGAACTGATATGATTTTTCATGTTTTATTAAAATGTGGTAACAAAGTCAATGGACAACTTCTGTGGACACATAAAAAAGGTAAAAGGCAGTATGGAATTATTTACCTGTTCATTTGACACTCATGCATACATTCATGTAAGTGGCTAAAAGGATTTATAGTAATTGACAAAAGAATTTCAAGTTATAATTGTATAAGTTTGTATTTTCATACATGGTGATAGTAGAGGCTTAAACAGCTGTTTATAAAATTGTAAATTGATATATCTATACCATCCATTAAAATATAATATTACTACAAGGTGTTTGATTTCTTATATACAAATCTAGGCTATGTAGTGATCTTGTTCAACTGAGTTTGGAGATCTACATTTTAGTAATATTATTGTGAGCTAGATAAAGCTTGAAAAAGTTCCATCTGCTATGTAGTAATATAGCAACATTGCAACTTGTTCATTTCATCGGCCTTATAAAAACAATTTATTAAAAACAAACATAGACATGTATAAATAAATGTTTCATACATGCCGTGTGAGAAAGTAAAGACTACATGAGTATACTAACTTATTTCTCAATTCAACTCTATTCATGATAACAAATATCAGATGTACCGCCAAGTCACTAAACACACACACACACACACACACACACACACACACACATAGCTATGTAGTGTTGTTAGTACATCAGTTGTAGTACTGTTACTACATCAGGTTTTGTAGATCATAAAATTAGTGCTGGGAAATAGGGTAATGTTACTACATGGGTTTGAGGGATAGCATTAGAACTATGTAGCATTTTTACTACATCAGTTGTAGTATTGTTACTGCATCAGGTTTTGGAGATCACAAAATCAGTGCCTAGACATAGGGTAATGTTACTACATGTGTTTGGGGGATAGCTATGTACAGTAGCTGCTACATCTGTTGTGGTATTGTTACTACATCAGGATTTTGGAGATTACAAACTCAGTGCCTGGATATAGAGTAATGTTACTACACATGCTTGGGAATTAACAATGTAGTACTGTTACTATTGTCAAATTCCTTTGAAAAGGACAAGCAAGCAATTCATTTTTTATTCTGGCAGCCATTTTGATCTGTTTATGCATGAGGAACGAAAATGCAGTTTGATATGATATATATGAATCATATGCAGAAATCGTTAAGAGTGAAAACTATACAGGATGCACCTGACTGCTCCGGTGGCCTAGTGGTTAGATGCGGGTTTATCATGCTATTTGTCTGCGGCAAGATGCCCCAGTGATAAACATCTCTATAAACTCCCAAACTACAGACATCGTAGCGATGTGACTGAAATTATTTTAAAGCTACGATAAAAATCCAAATGACACACACACATTGAGCTGTTGGAGAAGAAAGAGCAAGCAATGATTGTAACAGATTGACATGTAAAGAAATGAAACTGGAGTATAATGTTCCAGACAAAGTGTTCAAACGCAGATTCATCAAAGGAAAACAGATTCACTGGATTGAGAGGCTAACGCCCTGGTAGAAACAGCAAGAAAAAAATCAGAATACATTATAAGGACAGGAGATATCAAACACTATCTTGATATGAGACAAAGAAAACAAACTGATAGCAGGTGAAGAAGGCAGATAGAAAGGATAGGCAGACTAATATTGTTTGCAAATTATTGAATGGAGACACGCCGGAAGAAGCATATGGAGAGAAGCTAAGTCAACAGGATGATTTTGAAATTGGCTTGAATGAATCAACATTACAAGAGGTAGAAAAAGCAGCATGCCGCCTTGAAAGAGGAAAACACAAGCTGACTATTAACACCTTGACGATGGAGGAACAGCCACAAGACTGGAGAAATGGGAAACAAAAAACTACCTTTCCAAAAGAAGGCAGACACAAATTATTATAAAACAATAAAAGTATCACATTATTATCAATTGTCTGCAAAACCTTCTGCAATGTCTTACTTTTTATCATACACACTGCCATATACAATCAACAGAGAGAGAGAGAACAGGAATAAGTCCAAGAAGGTTATGCGTGGACCACTTACTCTCCCTGAGTCAAATAATAGGGAAGAACAAACTTCCAAATCAAGAATCCTCTGTCCTCAATTTTCGTTGCTTTCAAAGCTACATTTACCCAACAGCGGTGCTACTCGACCATGCCTTTGTTGATGACTTTGAAATACTCGACAAATTGGGAAGGAAATCGCAGTATGTTATGGACGAAGGGAACAAACACGCCTTGAAGACTTGATAGCAGTATGAGAAAGTCAATGGCAACAATCATGCCAGCTGGGGACACATCATTACCACCAGTATCCTTGGATAATAAAGTACTTGTCAGTAAACCCTGCTTTTACAGGTAGGGCAGCCACAATACCAGTGATGGGTCAATCGAAAATGAGCTTAACGTTAGAAATTGGAAATCAGGCAAAAATTGATGAATTCGAAAACATCTGTAAGAATAAGAATATATCCCTTATCCGTCAAATAAAAAATGCCATGCTAAAACGAAGTTGTCTTATCTACATTGCTAACTAGTGTATAGATGTGACTGATCACTAAAGGGATTGGAGAAAATTCAGATGCGTTTCATCAGCATTGCCTTTGCCAAGTACTAAAAACATTCTGCCAGCCAAACTGAGAATTAAAGAACTAAGAAGCAAAACCTATACTTCAAGAGCTCAGAAGACTTCCATGGGTGGATCACCTATTCGAAATTACAAAAGAATCCGCAAATATGGCCTAACGCAGCGTGAAAGAAAAATGATCTGGAAATAGCAAAATTTCAGGCTTTTTGTTCCAATAACACATGTATATATGTCAGATAAAAAGTCTGTTTGCTGGAAAGGGAAACTTGCAAGCAAACTGTCATTCTTCTCGATTCAGAAAATCCTCAAGTTTATCTTTTCAATTGATTTGTTTTGTTGTTTACTTTGCCCGTCAGGTATAGATTAATGCCCAACTAGACGCATTTGCGTGATTCACATCAAGAATATAAATGCCTTAAAAAAGGAAAATCCTTTTAAAAAATCAACAAAAAATTTGTAGGATATCATAAAAAGTTATTGATTTCAATCTCAAACGGAAACATCTCAGCACAAACAGGTTTATGTAGGTGGTTCCAAAAGGTAATTGTGTATTCGATTAAAACGATAGGATTCACCGAGGAAATTAGTTTGAAAAACGTAGAAGAGAGATTCAATAGCTGTATTACTTACAAAGGTCGGACAAAATGAGTAAAACCTTTCGTTTCTAAATTATTTTAATGCCTCTTAACGTTTAACTATATTTTCCGTTTTCTCAAATTGATGCTTTTAGACTGAAACAATGCGTCTTCTGTAATGATACTTATTGATGTATTTTATTCTGTAAATAATATAATCATTGAACATAAACTTTATGCATCAATAACTAGTTAGTGCATGTGATCAATTTGTTTACTTATTTAGAATATGTACATATATTTCATAAGTGTTTTATATATTCTGCCATCAACCAAAATTGTCTTTTTTACCACGATTCATAGCAATCAATGTGAACTCTAACTGCTGAGGCAGCGACGCGTCAGCGAAGCCTAACCAGGTTGTTCAAAGTTGATCAAAAATTGCAGAACACGGAACTGGCCTAACCAAACTAAAATAAAGAACAATGGTCATTTTGCTGAGCAGGAGGTTTTCGCTATGAATCAAACTTCTAGCCACAAGTGTGAATTGCCCCTCATTGAAGAGATTAATTCCGCTTAAACTATAAATCTTTTAATATTAAATAGCCATTTTAGAACGTAAACAATAACAATAGTCAATTGAGGACATATTTATTGAATTAGTTCTCTCTGTCAAAAGTAGCATATATATCCATGTGTCTTTATGTGTCTGAACAACAATTTAAAGGAGAAATTTAAAGTCCGACCTTTTCAAAACGAATAACAAGTTCCTTCACTGAACTGGTTCTTGAAAAACAGATTGTGATATTTTATTTTGATTATCTGCCATTACGATAAATACAAAATGTTAAAAATCTACATCCAGCTAACCAAGTCATGTGTAAAGATATAAAGAGGGATTACCGCATGGAAACGACATACCATAACTCCGACATTTTAGTATCAGATTTAGCTTTTGCATCATATCATCGCACATGTTAATAAACTGGCAAGAGTGTCTGAGTGCTTAAGTAAAATTACATGAATCAAGTTATGTTGTTCTGTAATTTTTTTCTGGATCACGGAAAAGAACTGGTCATTCCCAGTCACTAATTAAGCATGGATGTTTTCTCAGTCGATCAAAGATAACAACAACGAGGAATTTGGGATGAAGAAGTGTGTGGACATGTGTAGCATCGACTTACGTACATTACAGCTTTTCTTATCGCATGTATCTAAAGAGGATTATGGGTAAATAGAATTCCGATTCGCTTCTGTTTATTATCCAGGCTCCACTCCTAGTCAATTGCTATGATAATAGTTGGATTACGTTTAGTTATTCTGGGTACCCTCCTATCTTCATTGCTCTATTTATTGCTGTCATTATTTATTTTCTAGAATTTTCTTTCCTTATATTATCTTTCTATCTTCCTTGTTGCTATAACTTTCTTCACAGCTGCCTTCCACCTTTTCTTCACTCATTCGATAGACACAGCGTGGTCTAAGAGAAGCGAAACAATGAGTCAATGACTGTACGATTTTGCATGAGTGCTTGTTTGACATACAATTTTTCCAGCCATGGCGAGGAGAAGTTTTGTAATACCTTTGTAGCATTACGGTGAAATAATCATTATCCATTCAGTGTATCAAGATTATTGTATGTTAAATGTTGGGGTTTGAGTGAAATAATGCTTCATCTACAAGACTGTTGCATTGATCACCCCACTGATATTCATCACTGATAATGCCTACCAGGTGTGAATTGTTTTTTCCATTCCTGAACTTACACCCCGAACCATTGCTTAGATTGCCGTCTATATTTTATATGGATGCGTACTCAGTGCTTATACAAAGTATGACTATAAGAACATGTTCCTGCTCTCTTATTTCCATATCATTGTTATTAGTATTGAGGAATTCGTCTAATGGCATCAAGTCTTCAAGACCCGGAAGGTCAACAATAAGTGGATTATTTTACATTTATGAAAAATGGTAGATCAAAAAAACGAGAAATATGACTTTAGACCATAAATTAGTAATTTCAACAATCCGGCGGAGTTTTGTTTCAATATCATCATGACGCAGGATTGTAATGGAATGAGTGTGCCAAGCCGATGAATCACATTTTTGTGGGGACTTTTCTTTTGACAATAAGTTAGAACTGATGTTACAGATCATTATTATAGGTTATTTACTGTACACAACTTGTTATTTTATTTTAATGTGTAATATAGTATATATGACTATATACAGACTATTGTTGCACTGAAATTCACTTGTCCGTTTTGTTCATTTGTACAAACCACAAGTATGAATTCAAAGTGGGATTAGGTGTAAATACACACACACCAGGGAATATGGGGTGATATCTTAATTCTGTCTTCATTTTGCTTTCAAATGCATTTTTCTCTGTGGTTTAAAATGTTGACTCGGTTATCGCCGTAGATAACCCTAAGACGAACAAGCATAAATTGGCTAGCGGAGATTATGTGATATGAACAGGAGTCTATAAATACGGATGCAGACAGCCTTCAGAACTACAAGGTAGAAACATCTAGGTAGAAAAAGTTCGCCCTTTTAGTCAAAATTCAGTCAAAATCATACATTATCATATAACCAATATTAAATATAACACTAGAAAATTCTAAGTAGACAAAAAAATTCGCCTTTTTATTCAAAATTAATTCAAAATTGTACATTATTTATCATAATAACCAATATTACATTTAACACTAGAAAATACCAAAACGTAAATCATTATATTATTCTAAAGTTATTTTAAGTAGATGAATGACATGATTGCTATTGAATGTATGGATCTTATAATCATTATGTAATAATTCATTATAAATGCCACTTCTCTCCCCAACACACTGTAATAAAATAAATTTTACATTGGAACAATAATGGGCTAGCGCACCCTGCTATAGAGAGTACCTTGAAACCAGTTATGGAAAGCTGAATCAAATTAAAAAGAACAATGATTTAATATGGAAAAAGAAGACTGAAACTCGTCATCTTTAAATCAAGTCTGCTTTATGTTCAGTTCTCCTGATCATTTGTTTTGTAAATGCCCGGTTTACCCAATTGTATAAGTCAGATAGAAGATTGAAATTCTGGATTCAAGTTAGGCAACACTAATCAGGTTCTGTCCTAAGGCAACACTCATCAGGTTCTGTCCTAAGGCAACACTCATCAGGTCCAGTCCTAAGGCAACACTCATTAGGTTCTGTCCTAAGGCAACACTCATCAGGTCCAGTCCTAAGGCAACACTCATCAGGTTCTGTCCTAAGGCAACACTCATCAGGTCCAGTCCTAATACCAGGGAAACAGCAAGCCATCAGCTCATTAGGCCATGGGTTGGTGGAAGGAAAACGGCTACAGCAATAAGACTTCACAGAAGGAAGAAACGAAATACTGCGGATAGCAGGCGTTTTGGTTTGTTTGGAGAAGTTATAGGAAAGTGGGACAATGTACTTTATAAGATAGAAGCATTCTCCGTATCGAAGCAAAGTTTTTTGTTGACAGTTTCTCCCCTTCTGCTCTTTTGTTTCACTCGTTGTTTCGAACATTATCTTATGAAAAACAAACTTGCTCGCATTGTAGCACCACAAGAATTCAGGGATTAAATTGTCAACATCCACGAATTTATGGATGAGTGATACTGAATATCATATTCTCACGGATTGTGATTGTGTGTAACATTATGTCTGAAGGTGTCCTTGAACACAGATTTTATGCTTAAATGTGCCAGCAAAAATTGACTACAAGAACTTGGCCATTCAGACAGACAATGCTGAAAAGAATGATGGATTGGTGTAGAGGTTTAAATGTCATGCTAAGTTGTGTCAAAATCTTTATTTTCCAAGGGCAGTCAGCTTGCCTCTCTCTCTCTCTCTCTCTCTCTCTCTCTCTCTCTCTCTCTCTCTGTATGTGCTCAATAATTTGTTTTAGCGACTTGATGTTTGAAACTTTATATCAAATTAGGTTTTCTCACTTAAAAAACGAGAAATCACATCGCATTTTTAAAATCTCTCCTCGTCAATACGCCTGGAAATTTTTTTAAAAAAAACAACTAATTCTAAATGAAAATATAAACACTAATACTTATAAATCTCATTCTTTAAGAAGGACAGTTCCATGTTTGCTAAGCTTTCACTGTCAGAGGAAGGAAGGACGAGTAAAGTAGGTTGAAAAGCTAATGCTATCTAACTTGAGCATACCTGTCTGTTCTCGAGCGAGGTTGAATTAGTGTTAGAGGATTGTTGCTAACACACTATCCTAGGTGAAATTGTACTTTTATGTCGGGTCGGCATACAGTGGAGGTTAGTCAGGTTTTTCTGAAGTGCAATCTGCTTTTATAAGTTAATTTTCCTCAACATAAATTGAATAAAAGACGTACATTTTGGTATATATCTTTGACTAGATTTCACAAAATGGTGCAGGAAATTGTTATAATCGGAGACAGTGTTGAAAAAAACTAGAAAGAAAATAAAAGGAGATACGGCAGAAACAAAAGGAGATGTTTGAAAGAAGTGTCTTTTGCTCCTACAACCATCAAATAAACAAATGTGACACGAGTGACACTTAACGGCACATTTTTCTTCGTGGTCAGAAATAAGGACAAGCTTAGAAAATCTATACAGTGTGCAAGATAAATAAAAGCAAAGCTTATATAGAAAGAGGTAGAGACATGTATGTAATGGCAATATTGGAATGTTCTCATGATCACTCAGTTCCAATTACAATAGTGGAATTTTCTCATGAATTCTCAGTTCTAATGGCAATAGAGGAATGTCTCTTAATTTCTCTCATCTAATCGCAATTACGGAATATTCTCATGATCTCTCAGTTCTTATGGCAGAATGGTTTGTACTACATTGTCGAAAAATATCGTGACAAATGCAAAGGAGTTATATTTTAAAATATCAAACAATATACCGGAAACTTGTAAAGAAATGTATGCTCAAAGATTTCAGATCGGAAATCCGTATTATCCTCTAAATATAAGAGATATACAGATTTGCAATGTAACTATAGTAATAATAATAATAATAATAATAATAATAATAATAATAAAAACTAAGCAGTAGTCTTAACAGTTATATGAAGACAAGCTCCGTTGTTTCATTACGCTTTTGATTATTTCCTTAAAGCTCTGCAAACTGTTTTTATAACTAAAATGTTTCTCCAAAACTGTAAAATGGTCCTATTTCCGGAATGATCATAGAAGTTAATAATTGAATCAACAAATCGAGCTTTTCACATTACAGCAGATGAAGTGGAACAACATTGTTTTTTACGACACAATTAGAGAAAGTAGGATATAAAATGATTTCAGAGTGACAATCAGTTACGGAAGAAAATTGCAACTAACAGATTTTAAGTTTTGTTATTGTGGACCAGGGGAATAATAAATGTGACAAGTTACACATTCATTACCAATATGAACATATACAAATATTTCTTGATGAGAATTATAAGAATGGAAACATCGTTTTCAATATCTTCACAACTCATATTCTGAACAGATTATTTGGTTAATGAATAGCATACGCAAGGCAGTATCAAGAAGGTAGTGATTATGTTTGTATATCATTACCGAGAAAGTCCGTTCTTCAACAGCCCATCAAAACACTCTGTCTTTATTCTTCAGACTGGCATTCTTTCTTCCACGCAACTTGTTCCCTTTCTTCCCTCATTTCTACAGGGCCTTTCCATCCAGGTCAAAATATCCAAAACGTCTTGCAAACAAAACATTATCTTGTGGTTGATTATTTCTTTTTAGTGGTTATGGACCTCCAGAAGATGATTGACCATGGTATTATGGCCTGGACTGAGTGAACATTAAAATATGAAATTGTATTGAATGCAATAAATGGAGATCTGAACATAGATATGTAATAGAACAACACGAGCCCCCGTATACAGAATATACCAATTTATTTAATTAGATAAAAGAATAAAATTGTACATTTGTAGGATTCACCTTTATCAGACATTAAATTAATTCAGAGTTCTAAAATGCAGTTACCAGTTCCCTTTACAAAAATAATGTATATTTCATAACTAAATCGAGTGAGCGCTTTGACCTTCAGATGTCCGACATGTCTGCATAACCGCATCAATGGCTGCTGGTCACTCTCCGGAATCAACCTAGTTTGCCGGATGGGGTTGAATAGCACAAAGACACTCCTGTTCCCTCTGGTCCACTCTTGGGTCACTTTAGTGGCCTCTCTCTTGGTCGTCCAGTCTGTTATCCTGGTCGTCCTCTCTTATGTTCCGTCGTTCACTCTTATATCAGTCGTAGGGGCTATTTTCCTGATTAAATAGAATAAATGCGGCATAATACTTTGATCTTTTCTCTCACACCCTGAACTAAATATACATCGTACTCTCCGTTACACTTCCGAAAGCCAGTAGCATATTGCGCAACAGACCCCTAATTCGAAGTGGTTTTAGTTCATAACCTTGCATTGAATACAACAGTGGCCAATTTTAAATATTCACTGCATACACTCGATTTTCTCTCTTACATAGAGAAATAAAATAGTATACTAACATTTTTAATGTATTCCCCCAATAGAACTAGTTACCATTACTAATTTATCGATATCGTGACCTGCACTCGCTTAATGACACTGAAGTCCCTGCAGTGCGAACTATTAATCACTATCTTAACTAATTTTGGACACATGCACACATACGACTAGTCAATAAATAATAGTTTAGTCCATATTGCTACTCAAATGGTAATACAACCCATTCATAGGTTAAAAGAATTCACATCTAAGTTAATAAATGGATCAAACAAAATTTACGTCTTAGTTTAATTAAACAATTGCTAACTAACAATACCTCCGCATAAAACATCACACAAACCTAATAATAATCATTTCTTAGCATACATGCTTCATACATCATTTAAGACAAATCAGTTCAAGTGCTTATGTTAAGATTTCTATCAAGAAAAATTGTAGATGAAATTATGACACAATACTTTAACGTTGGGGTTCGCTCCTCCTTTACCGTCAGCAGGATCTTCTGCTTACACCTCCTGGTTACGTTTCTCTCATACACTCAACTACCCGTCCCTTGTACAATTTTTTACGATTGTTTTCGCCTTCCCCTATAATCAAGACCTTTCGCCGGCTGGTATAAAAACTTAGATTGCCTCATTTTGCGGTGTAAGACATATATAATAATAATAATAATAATAATAATAATAATAATAATAATAATGAGAACTTTGTATAGCGCCTAATCTTTAGAAGCTCTAAGCGCTTTACAACATTTGACAACACTTAAAAAAAACCATATATAATGATCTGATTACAAAAATAAAAACAAACACCACGAAAGTAGAAACAGAAAATATGCTGTAAATATTTAAGGCAAGGATACATTATTAGGTCTTTAAGTCTGTTCTTGCAGTTGAAATAGGTGAGTTTTAAGAGCGCTCTTGAATGAGATCACTGTGTCTTTGTGTCTAAGTGCAGTGGGCAATTCGTTCCACGTTGCTGGGCCCTGGTATGCAAAAGAGCGTTGTCCATATGATTTCATCTTCATAGTGGGAATAATGAGAATACGAGTGTCAGAAGAGGAGCGTAAACATCTTGCAGGTGTGTACACATGGGTGAGGTCAGATAGGTATGTTGGACTGGAGCCCGTCAGTGAAACGTAGCACAGAGAACAAATTTTGTGTTTAATTCTGGATCGTATGGATAGCCAGTGTAGGGTACAGAGCAGGGGAGAGGCGTGCTCTGATCGTGGTACTCTAAGGATGATCCGAGCAGCTGTATTTTGAACTTTTTGAAGTTTCTGAAGTAGATATTGAGACGAACCAGACAGAATTGAGTTACAATAGTCCAGTCTTGAAAGTACTAAGGAACACACAAGTGTTTTAGTGGCATCAACTGAAAGATACTTGCGAATGGAGCTGATTCGTCTCAGCTCAAGATATGCAGCCTTGCATATGTTCATGACATGTTGGTGCAATGAGAGAGTACTGTCAAGAGTAACACCGAGGTTTCGTACTGACTGTGTGAATTTAATGTTGGTGTTGCTGATATTTATTGTCTGAGGTAAAGGATGTGAATGAGAAAGTCTTTGTGTTGTAATCAGAATGGCTTCAGTTTTATCATCATTCATCTGCAGCTTGTTACATGTCATCCATGATTTCACATCGGAAATGCACCTCTCTACACCTTGGATGGTAGCTTCAACTTCAGTTGGATGGCTAGATTTGTATATTTGGATGTCATCAGCATACAATTGGTGAGACACTGGATGATGATCTATGACACTTGAGAGTGGCTGAGTGTACAGAATGAAGAGAACAGGTCCAAGAACAGACCCCTGTGGAACACCACAGCATAGATCAACTGGGCTGGAGTGTTTTCCATTTGCGGACACAATTTGTGTCCTGTTGACCAAGTAGGACTTGAACCATAGTAAGGCTGTATCATAAATGCCAAATACATGCTGGAGACGGTGAAGTAATATATCATGGTCTATAGTGTCAAATGCTGCAGACAAGTCAAGGAGAGTGAGGACTGTAATCTTTCCGCTATCCAAAGCAGAGAGAAGGTCATTGACTACTTTCAGAAGTGTAGTTTCAGTACTGTGGCAAGGGCGATATGCAGACTGTACATTGCTAAAAAGACTGTTTGAATTCAGATGAGATACAAGTTGGGATAGAACAACTTTTTCTAAGATTTTTGACATGAATGGGAGATTAGAAACTGGGCGGTAGTTCTTTAAATCATTATGGTCGAGTGTTGGTTTCTTCAGCAGAGGCTTTACAATGGCAGTTTTGTAAAATGATGGGAATTCCCCAGATGAGAGAGAGGTATTAATAACATCAGTTAGTGAAGGCAATATTGGATCTAAGCACTCTAGCAGCAGTGACGTCGGAATCGGACCAAGTTCACATGACTTTGGTGCACTCTTCATCATGATTGTACGTACTAAATCCATAGAGACAGGTTCAAATGCTGCTAACGTTTGCCGCTGAAATTCTGTATCACAACTGTATGGTGACAACGAGTCAACTGAAATTGTGTTGTCAAGTTTATCTCTGATGGTTTGTACTTTGTCACGGAAGAAATTTGCAAACAGGTCTGGAAGGTCGACTAGAGAGAAGGTAGTTGGAAGTGGTGTACATCTGTTCCTTGACATTAGCTTGTTAGTAATCTCGAATAGCTCTTTGCAGCTGGAACTTTCCATGATCTTAGTACTGTAGTGGGCTGATTTCGCTGCATGGACTATGTTTGTGACATTCTTCTTAGCGGCTTCATAGATTTGCTTACGAATAGTGAATCTGGGGGAAAGCCGAAGCCTCTCAGCTTTACGGCGGTCTCTTTTAGCAGTGCAAAGCTGGTCCCTAACACTGCTATACCATGGAGAACACTTTTGAATTGATACTCTGCACTTGGTTGCTGGGGCATGTTTGTCAAGCAATGAACGCAGGCAGTTATCGAGTTGTTCTGCTGTAGGAGGTAAGCTAGTTGTTAGGTTTGCTTGGATGTCATGCATTAGTTGGGTTCTGTTTATCATATGGAGGTTTTTCTTAGTAGCGAATAAAGGTGGAGGGTTAGGGACTGATACGTCAAGATGGCATATAATGCAGAGGTGATCTGATGAAAGTTCATGGGACACCAGGGAGGACTGTAGAATATTATTATCAGGTCTGTAAAGAATCCAGTCTAAAATGTGACCATGTTTATGGGTGGGTTGGCTAAATGACTGTTTGAGGTTGAAAGCGTGAATGGAATCTAGGAGTTTTGATGTGCATGGGTTTCCAGGACAGTCTAAGTGAAAGTTGAAATCTCCAAGAATAATCAGGTTGCCACCTATCGAATTTCCATACTCCAGGAGATTCGGAAACTGCTCCAAAAAGAGAGATTCTGTCAGCTTGTTTTTTCTACTAGGAGAAAAAATGGACTGATCTTTGTTCCAGTGTGAGTGTAGTTTGGACTAGTTCAAACGATGTGTGGTAGAAATTGAAGGTTGTAGTGTAGTTAAGACGGTTGATCATGGAGTTCTTTGCGGTGACAGCAATTATACCTTCGCGAGAGTGGCGGGAGAACGACTTGATGGAGCAACCGGTGGGTGTTAGATCCGCGCACTTGGGTTCATCGCCTGATGTTTTTAGCCATGTTTCTGTCAGGAAAAAGACGTCGAAATTCTCATCATTGATAAAAGTAACTATTTCTGTGCGCTTTTCCGATGGTCCTACTGATTGGGCATTGAATAATGCGATGCGCAGTGGTATCTCTTCGAAAGTTGACACAAAGGTTGTTGATTTAATTGGAATTTGCATTAGGTTGTCTAAATTAATGGCCGAATTTTTAAATTTCTGTGCCGGAAAGGGCGAAAGGGAGATATCTGGAATTCTTCTTCCTGTTCTACGCCAGCCACCTTTGAAACAACACTTCCTTTTTCGCTTCCGTTTACAGTTTTGGAATGATGACTGTAGTCCCAGGTCGTTTAGTCTGGTGCACAATGTAGTGTGGGGAGCCAAGGAGTGGTCATTTATGGCGATTAATGGATTAATGAGGGTCCATCATAGCAGAAACGGGTGGACTGGCGAGTATCACGTGATGGTGGTTTGTTCGATAACAAAGGAATTTGTAACAGTGGAGCAAGACAGCTGAGAAAAAGTCTAATTTTTCTCGTTTCCAATACAAGAAGATGAAGAAACACATTCGAATAGAACAGCCAGTGCATGATGAACACAATAACGCAGACAAAGACAGACAACAAGCACACAGATCATGAAAAACGGCACAAAAATCCAGGACAGCTGCCTCAAGCCGGTTAAGCGATAGCGGCCATCTTGACAACATAGTTAATCACAGACACTTTTCATTTTATAGGCAAAAATACTGAGTTTTTCACCCACTTGAAGAAATATATGTTATTCACTCATCTCAAGCAATTATCCTCTCTCTATATAAAATAAACTATTTTAAAACAGTCACATACAACCCTATTTAGACTACTGTAATACAGTATGGTGTAATTCAAATGATAAAAACACTGCAAAGCTAGTACATCTTCAAAAAAGAGCATTTGGATTAATATCAGTCCAGAAAGAAAGCAAGGAAAATTTAGCCAATAAGTTACAAATATTACCTATTAAAGACCAAATCTGTTTGAGAAAAGCCAAATCAATGTACAGGATATCCAATAACAGTGTTCCTGGATATTTACAATCACTATTCCAGTACAGGCAACCTGGTAATACTCCTCACCTGCGATCCATGTCTACCAAGCAGTTTAAAATTCTCAAACCAAATAAGGAATTATTCAAAAAGAGTTTCCAATACTCTGGAACTTTGCTCTAGAATAGTACTCCAGCTGAGATTAGAAATGCCCACTGTATTTCTTTCTTCTAAACCCAATATATCATGTGGCTTCAGAGATGCAGTTAAAATAAATAAATTCTTTGGTATGAGGGGCTCAGTGTAGATTAGTTCTTCACCTAATTGTGTTACCCTCTTTAAATAAAGTCATCATTATTATTATTAATACCTCATTAAACCGCTGAACTAAGTCCTCTACACCTGACATTTTACTGTTGACCACACTTCCTCGGGACAGATCCATGGTGATTTGGCGAATGTAGTCAGCTGGAAGCACATTTTGAAAGAGCTTGCACTCGGTCTTGGTGAGAAGATGGGCTACTTCCTCCGGAAAATGGAGCAATTTCTGAAGATTTTCAAGTTCCTTGGCATAGCGAGAGCAGCCTTCCACATCTGGACACAGTGTCAACTGCTTACGCTGAAAATCTATAAAGAATAACAAGATTACACATCATTTCAAACAAACAGAACTCACTCCACCCTAAGACATCATAATCAAGAAAATGTTCATTACAGTTATTAATACCAGAATAAATTATACTGTGTGTGTGCGTGTGTGCGCATGCATGCGTGTGTGTGTGCATGTTTGTGTGTTTTTTTTATTTTTAACAAAGCTTTAAAAAAATGTTCAGTCATATCACTACAATGTCTGCAGTGTGACAGTTTATAGTGATGTCTAGCACTAGGACATCATGCCACAGACATGCAGCATCATGTCCCACCCAGTCACATTATCCTGACACCAGGCTAACCAGTCCTAACACTAACCTCTCAACATTGAGTGCCTAGCGAGGCAGCTGTTAGTATCATTTTTATAAGTCTTTGGTATGACTTGGCCGGGGTTCGAACCCACTATGTCCCACATCTGAGGCGGAAGCTCTAACCACTAGGCCACTGTAGCAGTCCTTATAACCATGTTATAATAAAAACATGTAAATTTCTGGATAATTTTATTACAGTTGGAAAATTTTCCAGCTTACATGCTTCAGACAGAAATGCTGTACTGTAAATTACAGTTTCGTACGTACGCTATTGACTGTAACATGAAAATTTTAAGTGACTGGCCTTTAAAAGAATAGGGCGAAAACTTTGGACTTTTCTTCAATAGACTTCTCTCTTTAATATCCTTTGGCTTACATTTATATATGTGCTCTTTTCAGTCAAACAATGACCTGAATAATAAATCTGTAAACAAATTCACATTGTGCCTTTATGGTCTTGGATCTGAACCACAGCTAATGCCATGTAAAAAGAGTAAATAGCAAAGGGGTTTCTTCAAGGCTATCTTTTTTTTTCATGAACACTGCATGCAAAAACCCAAAGCACTGAGACATTGCCACAGTGTAAAGTTACTAGAACTATGAAATCAAGGAAATCTAAAAATAAAAATGTATTGCTCGAAACGTAAATCCTAATGCCAACTGTGCTTTCATGGTAAGCTGAAGTTAGGCACTTGTCACTAGATATGGAATATATTAAAAAATGAATCTCATAAATTCAAACGTCATTCTAGTGGCAACTTACCAAATTCAAAGCTATCTCGTCTTAGTGTCCCATTACTGAGAAATCGTCCATCCATATCCAAAGCATCCCAAAGTACAGCAGTCACAGACTTCAGGTTGTCCAGTGAAGCCATGGACAATGTCCACGTCTTGGTCCCACGGAACTCCAACACTAGGCCATCATGCAACTTGCCACTTCCCGTCCGCCACTCATCAAGGTCCCGAATACTTTGCATCTTGGTCAAAAGTTTGGTCTTGCTGTCCAGCAGGATGACTTTGTCATTTGTGATGCCTAGCAAGCGAGACACCTGAGAAAAGGAGGAAAACTTCCAAAGTGTTGATATTAAATACATTTTATGACATACTGACAAAAAATAAACACATAAAAAGGATGGAAACCATAAGATTATGTAGATTAATTGATTAATTAACTGTAATAGTGGCACTGCTGCCTGAAAATGTTCAACTTTTAATTACTTTTTCAACTATAACTAAACCACAAATTGGCCTCTTGACCTACTGAGTGACTTTTGTACTATGGCATCTCAACCAAATGAAGGCAATTTGGTGTCATCTAGCTTGGAAAGCTTTTATACAATAAAGAGCACCATGAAAAGCACCTTTTCTGGCAACTGTGTAAAACATAATCGATATAACACAATATCTCAGTATACTATAGACGGTAAATATATATCTCCTTCTTGAAAAATGTACAGTTTGAAAATAAATTTGGCTGTGCATTTTCAATTTCAAACAAAACATCTTTCACAGCAAAAACAGGACTATCCCAATTTCCAGAAAACTTACAGTAAATTCCTACAATTTAGACCTCTCCCTCTTTCTCGATTTTCCAATATTTTATGTTTATGCAATTATATGAAGTAATCCAACACTTCTCTTTTTATAACATAATTTTGTATAATAATAACTTTGTATATGCATCTTACGAATATGGTAGCAATACAATCTCTAAGTCATTATGAAGAACTATAAAGGAAAGCACACTCCAACTGCAAACTGCACAGGTCCAGATCTGTTGTCACATAATGCTCTGGCTGATCTGGGTCTGTGCAGTTTGTTAGGAGTAATCAGTAGAGCAAACACAGACCCTGATCTGCATGTGTATTATGGTACGGTAGATCAGAGTCTGTGTTACAATTGAAAAGATTGCTTCCTTACTCTGGATAATTCACGATCATTAGTAATTTCCTATACTCAGCGCATAACTATCTTAAGAGTTCAAAATTTTTGGCAATATCACACTGCCTCCATCAGTGACTACTGTTGATCACTTGACCTATAATGCACTAAACAGGGACATAAGGCTTGAATTACCACCCAACTACACCAGTCTCCTTGTATCATGTGACCATTATCGGTCACATGATCAACATTAGTCGGTGATGAAGGCAGTGTGATATTGCCAAAAATTTCGAACTTTTTAAGATACTTATCCTCTGAGCATGGGAAATTGCTAATGTTCTGGATCTGTGTTGTTTGCAGTTTGTCTCAACTTATAGGTGAGTATATAAGGTATAATGTACCTTTTTCTGCGTATTGCTCCTCAGCATCTCCTTTACCTGATATAATTTACAGCCATAGGCAGGCAGGTTTTTACAGATTCGGATGTACAGCTCCTTTAACTTTATTTCATTGTCATAGTATGGGGTGTGCCACAGTTTCTTCTTTTTCTCCTAAACAAGAAAAACATGGAATCAGATTAGCAAAGAAGCTCAGCAAACAGTCTACGTCCTTAATAATTAATTTCACACTTTAAACAATAAAATGCCAATCATTTATTATATTAGGTAAAAGTGAATGATCTTCAATGAAGACAGCTTTGGTGGCCTAGTGGTTAGAGCATCTGCCTCAGATGGGTGAGATCGCAGGTTCAATCATACCAAAGACTTATAAAAATGTTACTAACAGCTGCTTTGCTAGGCACTCAGCAATAAAAAGTCAGTGTTAGGACTGGTCGGCCTGGTGTCAGGATAATGTGAATGGGTGGGAGAAGATGCTACTTGTCTGCTGGATGATGTCCCACACGATAAACAGCCACACTGCAGACATTGTAGCCATATGATGAAAATTTTTTAAAGCTAAGTTAAAAATCCAAATTACATGCATGACTTCAATGATGACATCCTGATATTCAGAAAATGAATGTAAATTTGAGCAAAGCATCAGTAAGAATTGCTGAATGGCATTCTGGGTAATAAATCTTACCGATAATAATTAATGTGTTCATTGCTGAATGGCATTCTGGGTAATAAGTGTAACCCATAATAATTAAAGTGTTCATTGCTGAATGGTATTCTGGGTAATAAGTGTAACCCCTAATAAATTAATGTGTTCATTGCTGAATGGCATTCTGGGTAATAAGTGTTAACCCATAATAATTCATGTGTTCATTGCTGAATGACATTCTGGGTAATAAGTTTAACCCATAATATCTAATGTGTTCATTTGTCTATATTGTCTTCAATCTAAAAATTCTAGTATTAGTGCTTAAACTTGTGCTAGAGTGCCAGGGTATGAGTTGAGTACATCTTAGACTTGAACTTGATTACCAGGGTATGTGTTGGGTACATCTCAGACTTGTACTTGAGTGTCAGGGTATGAGTTAGGTACATCTACTTGCACTTGAGTGCCAGGGTATGCATTGGGTACATCTTAGACTTTTACTTGAGTGCCAGGGTATGAGTTGGGTATATCTTAGACTTGTACTTGAGAGCCAGGGTATGAGTTGGGTACATCTTAGACTAGTACTTGAGTGCCAGGGTATAAATTGGGTGTAATACATCTTAGCCTTCAGTTTTCATCAAAAAGAGACAAAATTGCTAGTGATAATTTGTGATGCAGTGTACCAAATGTCCATTTTGCACTTAATAACAACTGCCATACATCAACCAAAGGAGTTTGTATTCTTTCTTATATGTAAAGAATATATGTGGTCTTTTGGAAACATGAGGGAATGCTTTCACGTGACTTACTTTTATTCAATGTGATTTCTCAAGCTATATACTATGTATAGATTAAAAAAGTTGTACCATTATGTTTGGATTAAATATCTGACTTTTCATTCCTACAGTGCAGAGTGGTTATTTCTCCACCTTTAAATAATGTTGGCCCATGTACACACATGGATTTGGTCATCCTGGCTAGCCATGATGCAATAAGCTGAATGGAATACTGCACTCTGATTGGTCAAATAAAAAAAATGCACAAATGTAGTTAATTTATGCTGATGCAGTTATTAGTAGGCACACAAAAGATATAAAGCAAAATCTGGTTTTTTTATTAACAAAAACTGAACTAATATTTTATATTCAAATTTTCAACAATTTCTAGGAAATGGACTGGGTATGCTCTCTGACCTGACTAATAAGATAAAATAAGAATTCTTTATTTCAGACTACATAGTCCATACATAGTAATAACAGTTCTGCAATTTCAAGAATTCAGCCAGAGTCAATTCTGATACTCAAGTTCTAAATTGGTACCTATTGCAGATCCATCTGGTATTATACAACATAATCATTTCAAATTCAACAACTCTGGGATACCTCTGGAATCATTTAAAATTCAACAAATCTGACTGACTGCTGGAACATGATGCAATGGTTAATTTATGGAAGAAGATGCTTTTTCTTAAAGTTGAATGAAAATTGTTTCCATTCAAAATGATGAACAAACTGAACTATCAGATTAACTATTCTGATTTTAATTTAAACATGCTGAGTTGATCCTGCTCACTTCCAAGAAAAAATAACAAAGCTGAAAGACAAACTGGCTTTATTAAAAGAAACAGGCTGCATTTTTGATAAGGAACAAAATAAATGCTCATTTCAACAGAGAGTAAGCTTTAAATATTATCGGACCAGGAGTGTCCAAACATTGCATAAAAACATTAATGAACTGATCCACAAAATGTTTGTTTAAACATACCACAATCAGCTTAAAAGGTTTATCTCCCTTAGCCACTTAGCCTGGCTATAAAAAAAAAAATAAGAAAAGGTGTTGCATGTACAATGTACTCCCCCTCAATAACTTATGCAAATAAGGGTCCAAAAACATTGACTGTGGCATAAACAAGTACACGAGTTACCAAGGACCTCTGAAAAATGTAGATAGGGTTTGACATCATCAGTGTGAAAAGGAGACATAAGTGGTTAAAAACTTGTTTAAAAATCGAATTGGGAAAAATTGCCAATAAATAGCTTTCTAATGAAGTTACCTTTAGTCATAGATTACCTTTATTTGTAATATATCCTATCTCAGAAAGATAGTTAAAAACATTACTCTTAGTGAATTCAACACAAATCATGTATCAGAGCATGCATGATGTTGTTGTTGTAGAGTTTAACACCATGTTTCAGCACAAGATAGCCTATACATAGCGGCCAGTATAAATGGTGGTGGAAGAACCTGGGAAAACCCCAGAAAGAACCAACGACCCACGTGAAGCTACTGGCAAGCTTTCTCACGTACCCACACTGGCTGAGCCCCAGACTCAAACCCACAAAGACATGGGTGAGATGGCAGTGATCTGTAACAGTGAGCGCTTTAGACCACTTGGGGGCCCCCATACATGATGTACTACATTGCTGCTTTTGCATGTGAATGTGGTTACATTCTAATTCAACTGTAAATTCAGAATTAAACAAGATTGTTTTATCTGATGCAAGAGCAAAGGCTATTTAGAGGAAAAGCACTGTTGAAAGTCGATCATATTAGTAAAATACTGATGCTGTGATTTTAATACCAGTTATAGCAAAATTTCTAGATTAACTAGTGTCATAATACAATGCAGATCAACTTTAAATGATTGCGACAATGCAACCAGCACTTGCACAAGTCCGAGATCAAACCACAGCGGATACTTAATTAGGTTGTCTGAGAAATGCTCACAGACTTTCCTAGTATGGTCAAATGACATTTTCCACAATTGAATACAGGAGGACATATCACATTTATGATGATTATGCTGAAACCAAAGAAGGAAGATACAACAAAAATGTGTGGTGTGTGTGTGTGTGTGTGTGTGTGTGATTTGGATTTTTAATGTAGCTTTAACAATTTTTCAGTCATATCACTACAATGTCTGCAGTGTGACAGTTTATAGTGATGTCTAGCACTGAGGCATCATGCCACAGACATGTGGCATGATGTCCCACCCAGTCACATTATCCTGACACCAGGCCAACCAGTCCTAACACTAACCTCTTAATGCTGAGTGCCCAGTGAGGCAGCTGTCAGTGCCATTTTTATAAATCTTTGGTATGACTTGGCCAGGGTTCGAACCTGCGACCTCCTGCATCCAAGGCGAATGCTCTATCCACTAGGCCACTGCAGCGGTCTGACTATGTCTAATAAACAAGCTACTAATGTCAATCTTAACTTGTACATTAGATCTATACGTCATACAACAGGACTTCTGCAGTTCAACCTTATGGTACCTGATGAGAAGACTTAATTTGTTTTCCATGCTGAAGAGTATCTTTCTGTCGAGAATCATATTTAGGACTAACCTGTATTAACTGTCGCACCTTTTTGGATGTTGTATAGTGGGGAGGGAGGAAGCGGGCAAGATCCGGGTCCGGGGCTGTATCAGTGTCATGGTCACCGACACATGATAACTGCCGAACAAGACGACCTGTCCTTCTACTCCGGGATATTTTCCAAGCTTGTTTGTTACTAATGAGCTCTTTTTTCTTTCTGAGATTCTCCCTTTTATCCACCTCTGTTGTTTTATTTCCTTTGCCTGTGTCACCCATCTTTCTGTTCAGGAGTGAAAATTGTTCTCTTGGTCCATTGTGATTGGTCAGACCTTCCTCAGGCCATGCCTCTTCAATGTGAAGTTGAATGCCTGCAAACGTGGCTGCTTCCTCTTTTGAACATGGCAGCTCCCCATTCAGTATAAGCTCTTTAAGCTGAAATGAGACGGCAACGCAATGAATTAGTCTCTGAGAATATTATGAATGCTATGCAATATTTAATCTTAAACCTCTTTGATAGGATTAATAATTAATTAATAATTATTTCCACATCAATATCAACTGGATAACTCTGCATTGTTTCAAACCAAATGTAAAGATGGCTTACCATAAAAAAATTTTGTTTATTTTATTACCTCAACCCTCCACCTCAAAAACCCATTATGAGATAGTGAACCAGGGGTCAGAAACTTAAATTTATTACACTAAAATGTGCCTTCCTGCAAAGATTCAATAAAATTTGGTCACATAAAATATTTTTAAAAATTATATTTCACCTCAACTGAATTTTTGTAAACCTGACCTTTGAACCCAACCCCACTAGGAGGTTACCATAATAACTACCCTTCAAACATGCAGTTATTAGAAAAATATAACAACCAATTTGTCGAGTCCACCCTGGAGATAAAGAAGAAGTTAAAGGCAGACTGACAAGTAGAGCAATACAGTGAAGAAAATGGGATAAAATATTTTCTGGAATTGTTTCCTTGTGAACGCTCCCCCTACCCCCACCTCCACTATACCCATTGCATTAGCAGATAAATGACCATACACTTTGTATTGACAAATGGAAATCATTGTGAACAAATTTGGCTTAAGCAGAAAGATTTTAAAAAAGGGCATTAAACTTAAGAAATAATCACAAATGTTTTGAAATAATCACAAATGTTTTATCACCTATCATACCTTTCCAGGTCCCAAGGTAAAACCTGTTTGATTATCTTAGCAACATAACCAAGATGAATATTTGAGAATTACAGGACAATTTACATTTTTTGGTACACTGTTACAAATTTGAGGTGACTTTTATGTACATCCCTGATTGTTGATTGTTTATTCTATATACACACATACTCCCTGTCTCCTTTAGAACAGAGTGTCTTCAACACAAAAATGCATACATGTATATCTTTAACAACTGTTTATTGCCAGTGTATATAGTGTGAATGTGAAGGAATTTATTGAACTGCAACAATACTGGAGCTGAATTCAAGTAGCCATAACATATAGAATGAGCTAAAATAAAATTATTCCCCATCTTAATTGCTGTTGAATAAACCTGAGCTAGCTCCTTGGCTCTCCCTGTGTTAATCACCCTTATTTAAAATTATATATTCCCCTAACTCTATACGGTGACCAATGTGTCATAACCCCAAATCCAGGAGTTGTTGTGAATGAGTGGGTTACATGCTGGGTTCAAGATTGAAAGGGTGTGGGTTCAAATCCCACCATTCGATCAGCCTGGGCCAAGTACCATGGTGCATCGTTGTGCAAGGCACTTAACTCCAATTGCCTCAGCTCCCAATAACCTACTTGTGTTGCTGTGCTGTACAGCATCAAAACCAACCCCAAATCCATTCATACATATCACAACATACGTATGGGCTACAAAGTAACCCTAACCCTAACCCTTGGTCTCTTGCAGAGGGTCACCATGTGGGCAACTCATTTACCACATTTGGTGATTTCCACCTGGCAGCTTAGGAGAAAATAGTTAAAGACGGATGGATGGATTGATAGATGGAAGGAAAGACATATGTAATAAAATATTTCTCATGTCAAGGCATTAGGATAATTAAATTAATCAATATCATGGATGACAACCCAGTGGGGCCCATTAATAAGTACAGAACTAATTCAGATTCCATAGTAAACCTACTGAAAAACCATGATATTAAAAACTTAATAACTTTAAATTTCTAAATTTCTCAGTATAGACACATCCCTGATGCAAGCTTCTATGTAGAGAAACTCATATCAGCATCTGCATTTTTTTAAAATCTACATGTATTTGAAACCATGTGTTTTCCATTCCGCACATAAAACATTAGGTGTTAATTTCAGTAGTGAGTGATGCCCAGCCAAGCCTGTACATTTTTCAGTTACAAACAGGATAAGCTATCAATTAATTAAATTAATTAAGTTAATTAAATTTTACTTTATCAATCAATCATGGACCACCGAACAGATACAGTATATACTCTATTTTATGTGCACCCTTTTCTAGACTGGCTTTTTGTTTTTCCAAAGAATTAGTACCGAGTCCTGGATACACCCTTGATATACCTGACAGAATTTTGTATAATAAAGTAGTACAATGCATAAGCAAGCATATGGTAATTCTGATTGTCAAAGATTGCATTAGTGTACCACCAACGGTGCATTTTAGTATAGTGATGTCTAGCACTAGGGCATCATGCCACAGACCTGTAGCATCATGTCCCACCCAGTCACATTATCTTGATACCAGGCCGACCAGTCCTAACACTAACCTCTCAATGCTGAGCGCCTAGCAAGTATTTGAACATCAGTTCGGAAAATCAGAAACAAATATTGAATTAAATTTGTCTAATCAAGAAAATTACCTTGTTTGCCATAACCACTCATCAATTTAAAACTAAATGAGTAAAAGATAAATGAGATCTTCTATACATACATGGATTACTTCAAAATTAACAATTTAAATGACAGAAATTATTTAAAATTCCTTCCTTATAACTACAGTAAGACAGGGATAAGCCAAATAAAATACAAAATATGAAGTTAGAAAACTTTCGCTGAATGTAATTGGTGGGACATAAAATCATGATGGGTCATCATCATTAAGCATGGTCGTTGAGACCTAAGAGATCAAATCTGAGACATAATGTTTCAAAACAAAGCACAGAAATATCAAATTAAGACATCTCCATAGATGGTGTGTGTATGTGTAAGTGTGTGTATGTGTGTGTGTGTAAGTGTATGTGTGTGTATGTGTGTGTGTGTGTAAGTGTGTGTATGTGTGTGTGAGATTGGGATTTTTAATGTAGCTTGAACAATTTTTCAGTCACATCGCTACGATATCTGCAGTGTAGCAGTTTATTGTGATATCCAGCACTGGGGCATCATGCTGCTGACATGTAGCATCATGGTAAAATGTCTTTATATATATATATATATATATATATATATATATATATATATATATATATATATATATATATATATATATATATATGGTTGCATAGACCACTGCAGAAAACACCCCACTTGACAATGTCAAATCTCCACAAATCTTACACCCACCCCATCTACTTCTGTTTATGGCAACAGTTGCCATACCTGACCATGTGTTTAATATCCTTCTGAAAAAAAAATCTGAGTTGGACAAATGGTTTCATTTCACTAATGTTATCCACAAACTGAACTGGAATTTTTGCATCTATAGTAAACTTAACTGTACATGCATATGCGTAACCACTGTAAGGCTGTTGTTCTCTGTAGGATTCATGGTACTATTTCAGCTCTCTTAGTGTACCTATGGAAACACCATGATATTAAAAATTCAATAATGTTTAATTACTAAATGCTCAGAATCTTTGTTGTGGAGAAGACCAAACGAGCTATTTTTTTTCCCGCATGTGTTTCAAATGTATTTTCAATTCCACACATAAAGAAGGAGTTGCTAATTCTGGTAATGCATGTTCAAAAGTCAAGTCTGTAAAAGGACTAAAACTGCATCAATAAAATACTGTCACAATTTTTTGTCAGTTACAAATAGGCTGCTGTACATGTGTGTAAAATATTTTTCAATTCTACAAAAATAAGGTGCTAATTTCAGTTATGGGAGTTCCAAAGTCAAAGCCGCAAAAGGACTGAAATTCCAACAATCGAATAATGTATTTTTTCTGTTAGAAATGGGACAAGTTCTTGAAAGAATTTTATTACTCAAACTTTATTTTTCATTATCAACCAATTATGCCCACCAAACCCATAATATACTCAATTTTGTGTTCACCCATTTCCTGGCTGTTAATAATTTTTCCATATAATTAGTACAGCAAGCCCTACATGTATAACCTCAAGGGACCAGAAGGGTTCAATGTAGCTTTGCCCTTGCTCCAATGACCATTGTTTGTCACCTTTGGCACAAAAAAGTTTCCTCCACAATGCCTGCAGTGTGCATGTGAACACACACACACACACACACATACATGCACACCCCCACACCCCACCCCCACACACAATGACTTAAGAAACTTATATATAAGTTTGGATTGCTCTGGTGGCATAGTGGCTAGAGCATCTGCCTTGGATGCAGTAGGTCATGGGTTGGAACCCTGGCAGAGTCACACAAAAGACTTATAAAAATGGTACTAACAGCTGCCTCGCTGCTCGGCATTAAGATGTTAGTATTAGGACTGGTTGGCCTGGTGTCAGGATAATGTGGCTGGGTGGGACATGATGCTACATGTCTGCAGCATGATGCCCTAGTGCTAGACATCACTATAAACTGTCACACTGCAGACATTGTAGTGATATGACTGAACATTTTTAAAGCTATGTTAAAAATCCAAATCATATACACACACACATCTATATAAGTTATAAAGAGAAAAGATTATGGTTGACTTTAGAGCAATATGAGTGCATACCCAGCTTACCTAATAGAACGCCTTGATTAACAAAGAATCATAATACAATTGCATGGCTGATGCAAACGTTTTAACAAGTCTGATTAGCTTTGGCACCAAACTGAGAGCACATGGTCTGTGATTAATGATTGAAAATGTAATGAAGAGATGATGAAATCTTAAATTAAAACACTGCTGTATATCATTTCCCAGAAGTGTACTGGGAGGAAGAAGTGAAGAGGGACTCAAATGTCCAAAATAAATTCTAGCGCAGAGTAGTTACTCAAACACAAGGAATTTAAATCCAAGTATGGAAGGCTCATGAAAGGGTAGAGCAACAAGTTGTTCCGTCTTTTTAAAAACACTTTTGACATGTACCTGAAAAGTGAGTGCAGTAATTTTAGCAGTCAGTATATTTCAGAAAACCATGCTGTAATCTGTCACATTGGCAACCACTGATTCAAAGCATATAACTTCAATGCTGAAAAATTATATATTTATTGTAGAAATTAGTAAATTCATGACACAAGTGGCTGCGATAACAGTATGTTTTGATTTTGTTGAATAAACAAGAAACAGGTAAAGCTCTTTGCTATTATTTAACCTCATAAGGGCCATTGTGACAGACTTTTTCCATTTCTGGAATGAACAGTAGATCAGTAAATATTTGCTATTTTTAAAAAAACTCCATAAAAATGAGGAAAAAATATTTTTATTTCATCCTCCCTCATAGATTTATACTAAGAATATTCAATTTAAATCTGTAACAATAAGTCTACAGCAAAGTATCATCATCACCATTTTCTTAAGATCTCCCCCACCCACCCATTCAGTATATTGTGCATGGGTGTTCCCACAACCCCAAGCCCTGCAACACAGGGGATGATCTAAAATCACTGTACAAATGAGGACCACCTGCAATCATATATCAAAGTGTGAAGTCTTGACAGTGTAGGTCCTCAGTCATGCAACATTACTCAAGAACAGAGATTTTGATGGAAAGGGTAAATATAATGCCCCACCATCTCTTCAAATAGCATGGGCACAATAATGCAATTCCATTGACCATCAGGGTTATAAAAAAAAAAAAAAAATATGTGTGAGTCATTATACTTCTATACCTATACTTCTCACCTGTTTTTGTCAGGACACATGTTCCACATTTCTCCAACAGACATTATAAGAAATTAAACAGATGCCTTGATGGGGTTACAGACAGGTAGGTAAGACATTGGTTTCCTGATTTGGTCACAGATTATGAGCCTTAATTTTCCAATAAACATTAATGCCCAACCACCAGGTTTGGGTGAAGTGCTTAGCAAATAAAGCCATACTGTACCATATTTACACAAATCTTTGTCCACTCTATGATCATGAACGAATACATTGTGGTTATAATAAGCATAACAGCCACCAAATTTCAAATTCATGGTAAACAAGATAGGGTAACCAATGGGAGTTACTCAAACTCAATTTCAATCTTTTGAACAAAAATCATTTTGAAGGAATACTTCAAGTGGGTAATTAACTTTTGTAAATATAAAACTGCAACAATTTCATAGTTTGTTTTTTCATGAAAACCAGCCTATTAATCTGTTAATTTAAAGTGATTTAAATATATGTCAAATTCAAATCAATTCACCAAGATATACAGCTGTGATAAAATTTCCTCGTATGAAATAAGAGAGGAAATTAACACATTGGAAATATTTTGTAAACAAATCAAATCACTCTGTATACTCACTTACGAGAAGAGTCCAACTGCAAACTGCACAGACCCAGATCTGCCATTGCATAATGTGAAAGGCAGATCTGGGTCCATGCAGTCTGTTAGGAATAATCAGTAGAGCAAACATCATAGACCCTGATCTGCCAGTGCATTATGTGATGGCTGATCAGGGTCTATGTTGTTTGCAGTTAAGTTTGACTCACAAGCGAGTATATATGGTATTTGAAATAATTCTGTTGCTGTTGTTGTTATAGGGTTTAATGCCATTTTTCAGCACAAGATGGGCTATACATGTCAGCCAGTATAAATGGTGGAGGAAGAACCCGGGAAAACCCTGGAAAAACCACAGGCCCACGAGAAGCTACTGGCAAGATTTCTCATGTACCCACATAGGCTGAGCTCAAGACTAGAACCCATGCAGACAGAGATGAGACTGCAGTGATCTGTAACGGTAAATGCTACACACCTGGATATTTATTATTTTATAAAGTTATCTTGGGTTTTTAAAGTTATCTCAGGTTTTAAAGTTTGTGACTTTAAATAAATGGAATATATCTCAGAATTTAATTTAGAATTAAAATTTTTAATACAGTGCAATGCCTAATATCTGCAGCAACTCCTGGGAGACAATGATTTGTCCTGAAAGTTAGTTCTTTGGATTATTGATTTTTAATCAATTAGGAATTAAAATTTCAAGGGACATGGGGCGGGTCCATACAAGTGGGAATTTCAAAGCAGGACAACGACAATCAGCAAATTTTAGCAATTTTCGGAGCAAACAAATCTTTGCTAAAATTATAATCTTGCCCAAGATTTCTGATGAAAAGATGTACATGAATTGAATACATATGGCTACATGGATTGACATTCCTCGAACCTTAAAATGGGGGTTAGATATTAACTTGATACCATTTCATATGCAAAATATTATACTTGGCACTGGGGAGCGAGTACATGGATATTTTTTATTTAAAGAAATGGCTTGATTGAAGCATTGCCTATAATCTGTATCTGAACAACTCTCCATGCCAACCGCAGTACATCTTATACAAAACTGGATAATCCCTTGTATCAAAATAAACAATTATGCTTTATTTAGGCAATTTTTACATATGGTAGCATGCAAATAGACAATTTTTCTTTAGTTGGGGATAAATACCACAAAATATTTATATTTTGCCCATAAGTAATTTGTAAAGTTTTATGCCATTGCTATAATGAATGTAAAGATTTGCAAAAAATGTAATTGTAAAACATTGTGATGTACAATTACTGGAAGCTCTGTATTCGCTAATAAGTAAGTGCATCTACAAACTACACAGACCTATCTGGAGTTGTAAGGAGAACAAACAACATAGACCCTGATCTGTTGGCACATCACCATTATGGATCACTGCCATCTCACATGTGACTCCATGGGTTTGAGTCTCAGGCTCGGCTGATGTGGGTATGTGAGAAAGCTTGCCAGTAACTTCTCGTGGGTTGGTGGTTCTTTCCGGGGTTTTCCCGGGTTCTTCCTCCACCATTATACTGGCCGCCATGTATAGCCTATCTTGTGCTGAAAAAGGCATTAAACCCCACAACAACAACAACAACATGATGCAATGACAGCTCATGGTCTGTATTATCTGTAGTTAGGTTCAGCTTATAAGGTAGGATATATGGTACTATATCTGTGTCTAAATAATGGATGTAGAAAAATATAGGTCCTTGAATGCAGTAATAACACACAAATTAGTTGCATGTTTGAAAAATTCCTATGTAGCATATTAATTTACTGCAGGTAATCAATAAAAATACTCTTGGGTCAACACAACTTATCTTCCTTATCACACACCAAACAGTACCTTGTCAAACAAAGCTCAGGGTCAGAGGAACCTTGCAGTGCTTTGGTATTACAACAAATATCAGGCATGTGCAACTTCCACCACTGTGCAAGCTGGGTAGCTATTTTAAAGCCACACCATATATTGTAAATGTAACCAGACAAAACCTGGTCTCAGGATGGATGCGACCCACAGGTCATAGGTTACACATGCCTGCTGTACATCTATCCACAGGAAAGATATGTAATCTGGATGCTATCCTTCTACCCATGCCTAGACTTGCCATCCCATATTCACTGTCATAAGATTTGCATGATTTTTGTACCATGAAACTAAGACCCACTCTACCTCAAACATTAAGAGACCTACTTGAAAATAAACACAATGTTACACTGTAGAAGATAACATTGTGTGACCTATATTACACAAACCAAGCAGATAAAATGATGCCTATCTATGATGGATGGCATTTCAAGGATTTTTTTGTAAAGGTTCCCAGGGGCTGATAATGGACCATTTTCACAATTAGAAGTATTTCAAAAGCACGCAGAACTCCCAAATTCAGCAACATACTTCTGAAAACTGTTTTCAATTGGTGTAATCAAGGCCCCAGGTCCCTTGCAAGCCCATGTCCCCTTTCAATTGGTGTAATCATGGCCCCAGGTCCCTTGCAAGCCCATGTCCCCTTTCAATTGGTGTAATCAAGGCCCCAGGTCCCATGCAAGCCCATGTCCCCTTTCTAAGGCAACTCTTGACAAATCAGTGAGAACTTTACTTTCATGCAAGTAGGTAATTTGTTTCTTTATTGTGAAGTTTTTGACCTTTTTTGAGCTCCAGGAACTTGGGCATCAGTAACATTAAATACTGTGTATAACGACTTAAGATACTGGAGAAAGTAAATTTCAAGACAGCATGTTACTGTTGAATATACAGTGTACGCATGCCAAGGTTACAACAGCTTTTTTGATCATATCCCATAATAGATACACTACACGTTTTGCATCCCATGTGGCTAAGTCTGCATACCCATAAATTGACTCTGCAACTGACATGGCAATTAGTGAATTTTATTTTACCCCAAAACAAAATTTGCATCTGCCATGCATTTGCATGTGAAAAGAAAAGCTCACACAAAGTCAATTTAGACAGATTTGAAAAGCAAAGCTTTCATAATTTAGACGGACTTGACTTAGCCACTACTGAACACAATACTGGATACTCTATGTTTAGTGGAGAATGAGAGAATGACTATTTCTTCAGTGTTGAATACAAGTACCAGTTTGTTTACCCAAAATATGGGAACAAAGTAGTACAGTGGTCTGCCCCTGTCACTACTGTATATACAACTTGGATACACACACACATACACTATATATATATATATATATATATATATATATATATATATATATATATATAGATATAGATATATATATATATATATATATATAGTAAAACCTGTCTTGAAAGACCACTGGTATGTGAGACCACCTGTCTTGAGTGACCATATTATCAATGCACAAATTTATATATATATATATATAGAGAGAGAGAGAGAGAGAGAAAGAGAGAGAGATACACACACACTTGTATACATACATCTGTGCAAGGCACAGATTGCAAACCAGACTATAATACAAGTGCCAAAATATACATCAACAAAAAAATCTACGTTCAAGTACATGTACATGGTCACTAATAGCAGGTGCAGATAATCAGAACCAGTGAAAATTGTGTAAAATGAACAACGCCATAAAAACTTTATATCATTTTGGTATTGGTCATTTATTAGCATATCCTGCTTGAAAAAGAATTAGAAAAAGAAACAAAATAAGCAAAATTTGAGGTAACTTATTTCACAATACAGTTTTCTAAATCAAGTCAATGCAACTGGCATTACTTTTTCCATCTGCATTTATCTATATATTTTTCTTCAAAGATTCAAAACTTTTCTTTATCACAAACTCTCTGATCCATGGATATAAAATGGGTCTAGCTTTGATGTTGTAAGATAGTGGTTCCCAACCCCCAGGTCATGACCCAAATCATGGTCATGAGTCTGTTCTTGAGGATTGAGGCGAGTCAGAGGGATTTTTTTAGGGTGGCAAACCTTATCAAACTGTGGAAACAGGGTCATCAGAAAAACTGTCTTTTAGGGTTTTGGACAAAAATGGTTGGGAACAACTGCTGTAAACAATGTCCTCAATAGTCATATAATGGCCAAAAAATATATTGCTCAATGGATAAATGATAAAAAAAAAAGAAAAACACAAATCCCAAGTGGGCCTGAGTTCATTCATCAGCATTTAGTTGAGAAATCTGGATTAGTAAGATACTTCCCATGCTAATTTCCATGTAATGAAAACAAATGTAACAAAGTTCATCTATTTTTTGTATCTTCCATCCTCACCTCATGGCACATAGCAATCTTTTGTCCAATATTGAAAGCCTCTTATATCAGAATGTTTGAATCAAAGTTGGTCCAATTCTGTTCAGCATCATTTTAAAGAAAAAAGTCATGTAAATGATTTGCTACTGTTAGTAATGGCAGCCATATTTGATGGCAGAACAACATATTTTGTATAAATCTGACAGCCGTTCAAGCTAGGACAATGTTAAATTTGGTCACATTCTTTGAAGCAGTTATTTAGCATTTAAGGATTTTCTATTTTTAGTAAAAGTTCTCATGACAGAGTGGCATAATTTGAATAACTGAAATATCTTTGGGTCATGATGCTATTTGTCAAGTTTAATCAAAATTATTAAGTGGTTCTGAAGAAACTTTAAAGATTTTTCTATTTTTAGTAACAGCTGCCATATTTGATGGTAGATCAGCATCAATTGTCAAAATTTGAAAGTTCTTTATGTCAGGATGCTTTCTGTCAAGATTGGTCAAATTCTAAACAGTGGGGTTTTTGGGGGGAAGAAATCATTTAAAGTTTTATTTTTTATTTTAGAAACAGCAGCTATATTTGATGGCAGATAGGAATCATTTTAGAAACTTGAAAGGTCTTCCTGCCAGAGTGCATTCTGTCAATTTTTGATCAAAACATTCTGTTCAGCAATTTTTAAGAAGTCATTAAGTTGGTTGAAACTCATCAGAGTATTTTGCGAAGTTGAAAAGCAGCAACTCAGGATGGATGATATATAAGTATTTCTATATTTGGAAAATGTAGCTATATTTGATCAAAATTGGTCTTCATGCCTGAAAGCTTTCTGTCAAACCTGACTGAAATCTGTTTAGTGGTTTTACAAAAAAAAGCCTTTTAAAGATTTTCTTTTTTTTCTGTTCATGTACTGGTGGCCGTTTCTGACAGTGAATCAGCACCATTTGTACAAAACTGATACTGGTGGCCATTTCTGACAGTGAATCAGCACCATTTGTACAAAACTGAAAGACCTTAATACGAAGTTTGGTTGAACTGATTTGGTAGTTTGTTCAGAAGAATTTGAAAACAACAATAGCTGATGGATGCTGGATGCTGTATGATGAATGACAGATGAAAGGCCATACAATATGCTCATTTGCAGCCAGGTGAGCTAATAGGTGTGTGTGTGATTTGGATTTTTAACTTAGCTTAAAAAAAAATTTCAGTCACATCACTATGATGTCTGCAGTGTGGCAGTTTATAAGTGATGTCTAGCACTGGGGCATCATGCTGCAGACATGTAGCATCATGTCCCACCCAGTCACATTATTCTGACACTAGGCTGACCAGTCCTAACACTAACCTCTTAATGCTGAGCGCCTAGTGAGACAGCTGTTAGTACCATTTTTATAAGTCTTTGGTATGACCTGGCCAGGGTTTGAACCTGCAGCCTCTCGCATCTGAGGTGGACACTTTAACACCGGAGCAGTGGTGAGCTAATAGGTAATAAAAAGTTAAATAATCAGACAAGAAAACAATCCTAATTTTAAAAACCTAGAAAGCCTTTTCTCAGACTCATAACTGCAGTCTGTAGAAGGGTGCACATATATGTAGATATAAGGTAAAACCAACAATAGGAGTGCATTTGGTTAATTGAAAGTTGCAATTTATTGCTCTTGGCCTGAGGAGAACAAGAATGCATCATCCAAGCGGAATTTAGATTGAAGTCCTCAAGACTGGATATACATGTATCTGGGCCAGAAGAAATTTGGGCACCACATTTTTCTGAGTAGGTCTGTTCCCCAATTGTAAACAAAAGCATTCAGATCTGCTGTCATGTACATAAATCATGTTCAGGCAGATCATGGTCCACAACATGACTTTGTATTTTTGGCAAACAGGATAAAGAGTCAGATCTCCAAGCGACTTGTATGATGGCAGATCCCTCAGTCTGGTGTGTTACACCTGTAATTTTCACAAGTGTACAGTGACAGTAGTTAAGTCTCAATGCATGTACATACTTGTACCTGGATAGTTAATTAACAAGGGTAGAGTAACACAGTGTATACATGCATGTGTGATGTGTGAGAAGGATGAGTAGTGTACATGTATCTTAGGGGGTCTTGAGTTACTCTTCTTACACAAAGATTTTAATAATAATAATAATAATAATAATAATAATAATAATAATAATCACAATAATAACAACAACAATAATAAGAACAATAATATCAACAATAATAACAAAACAATAATGATAATAATAAAATTATTACATGTATTATTATTATTATTATTATTATTATTATTAATTGACTATGGTCAGTTAAAATATATAAGATAATTTGAACTCAACAACATTGTTTCTATACAAATGTTCCCTGAACATTTCCTTAACATTATGGGGTCTATGTGATTCAGAACACAGCTGAACTGACTTATTTGATCACACCTCTGGGTAAGTTATGATGCCTATGTGATTCCAAACAGCTGAACTGACTTGTTTGATTACACCTCAATGCAGAACTTGCATCTTGATAAATGATAATGATGACCCCCCCCCCATTATCAGTTACTTAGTGGGCAATCAATTCCAAAACTGATCCACAATTTAAAGCTTACATCATATTTATCATGTATAATGCAGCCAGTATTGTGCTGATGTGCTTTTGAACCCTGCTTTATATACAGGTGTACAAGCTGGATCCAACTGCAAGCAGCATGGACCCAGATCTGATATCAGATAATGTGCCAGCAGATGTGATTCTATGCAGTCTGCAAAGAACATAGACCTCAATATGATATCAGATAATGTGCAGGAAGATCAGGGTCTATGCAGTTTGTTAGGATTGTTAATTATCACAAAGAACATATAACCCGATTTACTATCACATCATGCATGGAAGATCTGGGTCAATGTAGCTTGTTATAACTAATAAATACCACAAAGAACATAGACTCCAATCTGCGATCACATAATCCATTGGATGATCTTGGTCAGTGCAGTTTGTTATAATTAATAAGCAACATAAACAACACAGATGTAGATCTGCTGTTGCATAATGCTCAGGAATATCCAGGTTGATGCAATTTGTATTAACTAATAAGTATCACACACAACATAGACCCCAATTTGGGACTGCATAATGCACAGAAAGATCTGGGTCTATGCAGTTTTGTTAGATCTAATAAATATCACAAAAAACACAGAACCCAATCTACTGTCACATAATATGCAGGAAGATTTGGGTCTATGCAGTTTCTTAGGAATAATCAATAGAACAAACAAAATAGACCTGGATCTGTCAGAGCATTATTCGATGGCAGATCAGGGTCTGTGCATTTTTTCAGTTGATCTGACTTATACACATGGAATATATGCATTCATATCATACAAATACAACTGCAAAGAAATAACTTTAATCTGCTCTACATATGATGTTGGCAGATCAGGGTCTATGTTTGAAACCAGTAACATGCAATGAACAGTCTACACGCTGATCTGCCAATGTCATAGGTAATGGTAGACACTGGTCTACAATGTGTGAGGTTCAGGACATACTGTATTTACAGAAGTAAATAAATGGAAATCCATTGTGCACCATGCAAACCTGATTATCAATTATCCTTCAACTATTAAAGACATGTTTGCTTTTTTTTTTTGCTACATTATACGTCTTTAATCAAGAAGAAGAAATGCAAAGAATTTGAACCTATGGCTAATGAGAATGTAAAAAACTGATCCGTGAATGAATAAGATGATAATATACATGCATGATTAAGATTAAATTAATTAAATCAATATCGGCATACTGATGACCTAATTAAACATTTCTGAAGCGACATTAAATATTTACTGGAAATGTCTGAACTTAATCAATATTGTGGAAAATATGTTCTGAGTGTTAATAAAGAGCAGACTGATTTCAATTCTTAGAATCAATAAAATCCTGGTATGTACACATGATTCAAGACTACAATCTGTCATTAATTTTTCCAAAGACAAAAAAAGAAATCAGGATTTTCTGAATGTTGTGACCAGTCATGACTTCACTTCAGGTGGCGCTCTACAGTTTCGTATTTAGCATAGGGTTAGAATTTTAAAGAAAAAGAATTTCCCCGGGTTTCCTCACTAGTTATACTGGCTATTTAAAAAAGACTTTGTATATCTTAGGTATTGTTCAAAGAACCTTTAATTCTCTTTATTTTGGTGTATGATTGATGGGTGTAATATGGGTTATAGAGTATACAGCTTGGCCTTAATCCAGATGTGCACCTTTCAAAAGAGTGCTAGCTCCACTTGCTCATTTTCACTTTCCGAACTTCAGAGGTAAATTGTAAAAAAAAAGAGCCGATAACTTTTTTTGCATTTTATATATTTGGTAATTCATTCATTGCACTTTCAGAAGCTGGTATTGTCTTGTCTGGCAAAATTCATTTTCCCTATTTTAATAGCTGCCAAGGATAGTGTACTTTAGACAAATTCAGGTTGAGGTTTGGAGCACAAGGGAGCAGTCATTTTAGTTAGCAGTGTTCTAAGATCATTTACAATTTCCAAAAGTACAATATCCAAAGAAATGTCAGCCACATTACATGAAAGTAGCATAGAGGTATGCCAACATTCCCACCACTCTGCATGTTTTAAATGCAAACAACTTCACCTTACATACATCACTCTCTCAAAAGTACATAATAACTGGTGAGCGCCACCTCATTGATAGGTCATTGTATTACACATCATGCTCACTAAGATGCTTGCTATTTCTTCCAATACTTTTAAGCGCCCACAGGACATAAAGGTTTATGCAATTGTGGTTCACTTTTGGTTCATTTTGGAGAATGAAGAAAAATAAGTTAAACAAAATTATATTCCAACCAACCAAACCATTTGTGTAAGCATGAAACCAGAAATGCACATATCAAGCTTTTCGTCTTAATAAATTTGTGACAAGTTGACGATCAAAATTCGTAGCGTACAATATGCAAGAAACTGTTGGAAATTTTGATGCTATTCTCATCTGATGACTCTCTTAAAGTTGCGCCATGAAGAATCATATATTTCCCTAATTTTTCAGCCAAATTTTCAATAGTGCAACAAACTGGAGATAACAGATTTGTATATATCAAGTTCTACCAGTGACGCATCAGCATATATATTTCCAACAGTAAAATCCCTATTAACATCCACAAATCTTCCAACTGCCAAAATATGAGCATTTAAAGTTTATGTCCAGGAACAATATGCTATTGAGGAGAAATCATTATCATAGCTACTGTATTTATTGACATATAGAACTGCAAAAACAATAAACATAGATAACCTATAACCTGCTGCATGCTGTGTATGCAGATCACTAAAAATCACAGTTACAGCGAAATCATAGACCCTGATCTGCATGGGCATCATGTGCTGTTCACAGTGCTGTACATACTAAACATTAACATATATAGGCCACCTTATGGCCAGCTCTGACATATAAAAGAACTAAATCCTATGTCTCATGTTTCTCCTGCAGATAGGGGTATGTGTAATAGGTCTGTCATGTGCCCTCCTCCTTGTTCAGTGGCAACCAATTGAAACAGAAGCCATGGTGTCACTGAGCCTGACTCACATTTCCAGTTGGATTCCTCCTTAAAAATCAGGAGAGGGTGCAGAAACCCTTTATCCCTCATCGTAAAGCAATTCAGTATAGCACAGTCTCTAATATAAATGGGTATGATAATGAATCTAATATCAATGAATATGATAATGAAACTAATACCAATGGTTATGATAATGAATCTAATATAAACGGGTATGATAATTAATCTAATATAAATGGGTATGATAATAGATCTAATAAATGGTATGACAATGGGTACAATAATGAATGTATTAAATGGGTATGATAATTAATCTAATAAATCGGTATGGTAATGAATCTAATATGGGTAAGATAATGGATCTAACATAAATGGGTATGATAATGAATCTAATACAAAATGGGTATGATAATGAATCTAATAAATGGGTATGATAATGAATCTAATAAATGGGTATGATAATGAATCTAAAAAATGGGTACAGTAATGAATCTAATATGGGTAAGATAATGGATCTAATATAAATGGGTATGATAATGAATATAACATAAATGGGCATGATAATGAATCTAATATAAATGGGTATGACAAAGGATCTAATATAAATGGGTATGATAATGGATCTAATATAAATGGGTATGACAACAAATCTAATAAACTTGTATGATAAAGGATCTAATATAAATGGGTACGATAATGAATCTAAAAAATGGGTATGATAATGAATCTAATATAAATGGGTATCACAATGAATCTAATAAATGGGTATCATAAAGGATCTAACATGGGTATGATAATAAATATAACATAAATGGGTATGATAATGAATGTAATATAAATGGGTATGACAAAGGATCTAATATAAATGGGTATGATAATGGATCTAAAAAATGGGTATGATAATGTATCTAATATCAATTGATATGATAATGAATTTAATATAAATGTGTATGATAATGAATTTAATATAAATGGGTATGATAATGAACCTAATAAAAATGGGCATGATAATGAATCTAATAAATGGGTACGATAATGAATATAATATAAATGGGTATGATAATGAATCTAATAAATGGGTATGATAATGAATCTAATAAATGGGCATGATAATGAATCTAATATAAATGGGTATGATAATGAATCTAATAAATGTGAATGATAATGAAATCTAATAAATAGGTATGATAATGCATCTAATAAAAATATGTATGATCATGAATCCAATAAATAGGTATGATAATGAACCTAATAATTGGGTATGATAATGAATCCAGTAAAAATTGGTGATAATGCAACTAATAAATGGGTATAATAAATGATCTAATATTAATGGGTATATTGATCAATCTAATACAAATGGGTATAATATTGAATCTAGTAAATAGGTATATTAATGAATTGAATATAAATGGGTATGACAATGAATCTAGTAAAACATGATAACTCTACCCCTATTTACATGTGCTTTAATGTCCCTTCAATCTTGGTAAAATAAACATGCAAAATCTGAAGACAAACCTTAATGAAAAGTCATTAAAGTTAATATCAAAATTTTGTTAGTGACTTTAAAACTTGTAGTGGCGTATAGAAAAGCAAACACTCCCTCTGATTCATGTAATATAACTGCCCCAATCAATCATTTCAACCATTACTGAGTTCAGGTAATAGGATAGGAGTAATAACATACTGTAATCATGGGCCATTCTTTCTATAAACTTGGGAGTGTCATGCATATATGCTTCTTAGACAAGCCAATATTTAAAATTCCAGAATCAGAATTGTTGAATGTACTATTCAAGCAAATAAAACAGACTTTTTTTAAAAGTAAAAAATTCATTATAGACCTTGATTAGCATGAGCAGTTTAAAAGCATTCACTATACACCTTTATTTGCATGAGCATTTTAAAAGCACTCATTATACACCTTTATTGGCATGAGCATGTTAAAAGCATTCACTATACACCTTGACTTGCATGAGCATTTTAAAAGCACTCATTATACACCTTTATTTGCATGAGCATTTAAAAGCATTCATTATACACCTTTATTTGTATGAGTATTTTAACAGCATTCATTATAGACCATGATTTGCTTGAGCACTTTAAAAGCATTCATTATACACCTTTATTTGCATGAGCAGTTTAAAAGCATTCATTATAGACCTTGATCTGCTTGAGCATTTTAAAAGCATTCATTACACACCTTTATTTCCATGAGCATTTTGAAAGCATTCATTATAGACTCTGATTTGCTTTAGCATTTGAAAACATTCAAAATAAACCTTTATTTGCATGAGCATTTTAAAAGCGTTTCATTATACACTTTTATTTACATGAGTATTTTAAGAGCATTCATTATAGACCTTGATTTGCATGAGCACTTCAAAAGAATTCATTACAGACCTTGATTTGTGTGAGCATTTTAAAAGCATTCATTATAGACCTTGATTTGTGTAGGCATTTTAAAAGCATTCAATATACACCTTTATTTGCTTGAGTATTTTAAAAGCACTCATACACATTTATTTTCTTGAGCATTTTAAAAGCATTCATTATACACCTTGATTTGCATAAGCATTTGAAAATATTCAATATACACCTTGATTTGCTTGAGCATTTTAAAAGCATTGATTATACACCTTTATTTGCTTGAGCATTTTAAAAGCATTCATTATACACCTTGATTTGCATGAGCATTTTAAAACATTCAATATACACCTTGATTTGCTTGAGCATTTTAAAAACATTCATTATACACCTTGATTTGCATTATACAAACCACTCAAAAAGTCCAAATTTTTCTTTGGTGGTACATCACAGAATTCTTTGTTGAGTGCACATCAAGATGTTTCCATTTGAAACTTTACAAAATATTCATCTACATGTACAAACTGAGATTGTTTTAAAGAATAATGTTCCATTTGATCAATGATGGGACTATGTTACCAAACAATACAGTTATACTCTTGACGATGATACAAATCACAATTTCCTTGTTGTGGCTTTCTTACAATTATGGTATGCGGCACACAGTTTAGTCATAAAATATATATATATATATATATATATATATATAGATTTGTACCTGCATGTGATAATTTGGCCCAGATACTGGCAGCATAATATGCAACAAATGATCATAAAACACATGACCCAGGATCTGTTACCAGAATGTTCACTAAGCAAACTATCCAATCCTTCCAACAAAGTAAAAAATTAATCAGACATACATTTTTGTACAAAAAGTGAAAGAAGGGTTGATGCTGGCAATGGCAAATCCTGGAAAGACCAAAATGATCAATCAAGGCAAAGAACTTTGGCTAATACAATGCACGTAATGCGATGATGCATCATTCAGTTAAAAAAAAAAAAAACACAAAGTGCACTGCAGCAGATTTAAACAATATGAATAATATAAACACTCATTTTCTGAGAAGTGTTACTGAGTGGTACCACCCTAAAGAATGTACCACCTGCTGCAGTCTTCTGATTCACCTCAAGAGTGCTCACTGTTACAAACAAAGATGGATGCTCTCTCTCTGAGACTCTCTCTCTCTCTCTCTCTCTCTCTCTCTCTCTGCCAATAAAGGTTGCTTCATTGTAATTCCACATAAACAGAATCAACAGATGAGCCTGGCCTTCAGTTCAAATCTGGCAGTGCAAACAACATTACTGACAATAGTTTAATCCAAGCAGAGTATGACAACCCATGTTACAACACCAATGTAAGTCTGAGTTACTGCACCAATGCATCTGTGTTGCAACACCAATGATTCTGTGTTACAACACCAATGAGAGTCTGTGATACAATACCACTGAGGGTCTGTGTTATAACATCAATGAGAGTACTGTAAATAGTACATGACACACCCATCTCATGACCTTTATTTGTACCAATGACCTTGATGTAACAGCTAGGGACTTGACTATTGTAAAGTTTTATCAAAATAACAGTAGGGTTCAAAAGTGACAGCCTCAATAAGGAAGGAGGTCATTGACTTGCACTATCCCTTACTATGAGTTTGACCTTGCAGCAGGGGCCACAATACATGATACACTGACAGATCAAATATATAAATGTTTAATGAGTCATTAAAATCTGTTTTTACTGGCTAAAACAACATACCTATATATCAACAGAGGTCACTGATTTATATTTTTCCTTATTGTAACATTGACCTTGAATCAGGTGGGAGGGCAAGGTTGCAGTATGTGATGCACTGTCTGGTCATAATATGCAACCGGGTAAAAGTTTCATTAAAATACCTGAAATGGTTCAAAAATTATACTCCAGAGATAAAGATACAAGAGTTGAATTTACCCTTCATATGACCTTTATAATAAGGTCAGGGGAGGGGGGTATGTTCATGGTATGTGACGCTATTCAATCATGATATATAATTAACTAAAGTCTCATTAAAATATCTTCAGTTGTTAAAATTATACACTGGACATGGCTACAAGCCACATAATTAGAACACTTTCCCTTGCTGTGACCTTTTACCTTGAGGCAAGGTCATGGTTATGGCATATATATATATATATATATATATATATATATATATATATATATATATATATATATATATATATATATATATATGTATGTATGTATGTATGTATGTATGTATGTATGTATGTATATATGTATGTATGTGTGTGTGTGTTCCCTTACCATGACCATGGCCTTGAGTTAGGGGGTGTGGCTGTGGTGCATGGCACTGTCTAGTCATGATACATAAAACTTCATTAAAATATTGTGAAGCAGTCATATAAATCTGGACAGGAATTAAATTCACAGACATACATTTTCTCTTACTGTGACCCTGACCCTGAAGTGGGGACATGGCTAAAATATGCCACATGCCATCTCCTCATCATGTATACATGGGTATGTAAATTTCATCAAAATCACTCTAACATACAAAGTTTATGGACATATGCAAATGTTAATGGCTGGAGAGACAATACTATAACATACCATATATACTTGCTTATAGTCCAACTGCAAATACCCATATCTGCCAGCACATAATGCACCAGAAGATCTGGGTATATGCGGTTTGTTAGGAATGATCAGTAGAAAAATACAACACAGACCACAATCTGCAGGCGTGTTATGCTAAGGCATATCAGAGTCTTTGTTGTTTGCAGTCTGACTTGGCTTATAAGCAATTATAGACGGTAATGCTAACAATATAATATGCCAAACTTATGACAGGCCAACACAAAGTATATTTTGACTTGGACAGATATTTCCATTCTTGCTTTCTCATTTTAATGCATGCTTCTGGTTCCAATGTGCAAAACCAGTCTCTAAATATACTGATATACTGTAAAAAGCTTGCTGGCTCTTTGTTACAGTGGAATTATTTAGGACCTTTTGGATCGACTCAGAGTGTAATATTTACCTGCATACTTGTTTCACTGTCATTTTTTTAATAATTTTTAAACTTGAAGATATTGGTATTAAATGATACCTTTGGATGAACATGGTAGATATTATGTGATTATTTGGAGCTTGATACTTTATCTGTTGGAATCTGTTCATGTTTTATGGAACTGCCGTTTCTGGAAAACTTTAAGCATCGGTTGGGACTATTTGGAATTAAAGCATTGTCTTCGTTCCAAATAATCAAGAATACCTGTACACATTTACCATCCCATTTTATCTGCAATAATTCCAGTTTTCCAATTCACCAGGATTTCTTTTGAAGTTGCAAACATGAAAGAAAGGGCTGCATGGTGACCCCACAATCAAATCATTGTCATATAACAGCTGACCTTGATATCAAGGTCAAATGGTTGAGGCAGAATGATGAGGAATGAATTGTGTTATCTTCATGATAATTCTCTTTAGGATGAAGAAAAGACACCAAGGGATTTAATAAATATATTCACATGAAAAGACAAGAACAAAACTGTTGGTGACAATTCCATTACTGCCATAACTGAAAAAGTGACAAGTGCCACACTTCCCACTTTTATAGGCTAAAAAAAATTCAATTTTTAGCAATTCAAGAAAGTTTACAAAGTTTAAACAAATTCCATCAAGATTTGCACAACCAAGTTCATCCAGTCAAGGGCTGGACCTGATCTTATCAACTTGAAAGTGTAAATAATGTATATGAATTGTGTACTGCCCTATATTTATTCAATGACTGCAAATTCTGGGCATCTTGCACAAACATTAGTAGCAACTTCCCAAATTCAGTTATAGAATTTAACCAGGTGTAATTAATTGAAATGACAGGTGAGGTTCCCACCCTACAAAAACTAAAAGTGCATAAATAAATAAATAAATAAATAAGTCACTTTAAAATAAAGACTTTTTGACAGGCTTAGGTACTAAAGTCATTATTGCTTTGTAACATGTCAAATACACTGATATTGTAGTATGTGTCAGGCTGAAAGCATTTACATTAAAATATAGTGACACTGCCAAAAAGCTTGAATTTAATAAAGCATTTAAATCAAACCTTTGGAGGGATTTGCCTGTAATCCCACCTTAATACAGTATGATGGATCACTGTTCCAGCTTAAGAACCTGAAAAGGTCAGGGTACCAGTTCTCCCCAAACGGGCACTGAGCAAACGAAATTCTTGTAAAAGTCTGATTGATTCTGCTTAAAAATACTGAAGGCAGTATATATCCAACAACAAAAATGTACCATTCTAAAAGTATATCATATAAATTCTTTTATTTAACTCCACAAAATGTAACTATCAAAAATAACTGAAGACTCATTTATGTCTGTTACTACAGGGTGGCATGCATCTCTGAACCTACTGTATTTTCTATTATACTGGGAATGTATTTTCTAGTAACACAGAGAAGGTATCGCCAACCAGAACTGAAACCTCTAACATAATGCATCACCTGTTCACACAGGAAGTGTAAAAATCATTTACAGGATGTTTTCTTTTACACTGTGCTGTCAGCAGGTCATGCTGGCATCAATCCATACACTGACCCAATTCTCTGAAAATTCTCTGAAAATGTATACACTATGCAGGGACCCCATTCTTGGAAGATGTCTGGTGCCATCACACGGCCATAAGTTTAAAGATAAAGGCATGGTCATGGTATAGCCTTCAAGCTTCCATGATTTCCACCTTTTCTCCAACCACACTCCCACCCCTCTGAATGCAATTAATTCTACACCAGACTTTTGAAAATCAACTCTTGCTGATTAGCATCACTCCTTAGATAACTTTGTTGATGAAATGTTTGAGATTCCTGAATAATAACTATTTGTGCAAAACAAACTTAATCTTTAAAAATTATAATAAAATAATTACAATATAATACATGTAATAATAATTAATAATTATATTAAAAAGTGTACATGTTAATGCATATTATCATAAATTACCTAAATTAATTTAATTTAATTACATAATTGCCTTCTTGAACTGCATTTCTTTCACCAGATTATGATACAAATATAATTCTATAAAACCAACTCCTAAAGGAAACCATGTTCCACTTTTCAGCAGGGACTGTCACAAGACAGGTTTAAATGAATGACACATGAAGCTTGAACATAAAATTACGATTTCATTTCCAGCAGGGACTGTCAAAGACAGGCTTAACTGAACGATGCATAAAGTTTGAATATAAAATTACAACTTCAACAAATGAAAATTTACATATTTCCTAAAGGACTTAATTTGTAATTATCCATCCACTAACTTTGCCATAACTCAAATAAGATGCTGGGTATAGCAAAACAAAGCATTCTGCAATTTAAATGCAGGGGTAGCATTATGAGAATAATAACAAACAAAACTCTGATTCCAATAAGAATTATTCAGTTAATTTTATTTCCCCTTGCCTTATTGGCCTTGCTATATTGCCTCTCACAAAGATTCTAGATTTAATTCTTTTGGTTCAAATTATCTTAAGAAAATATTTATGTGCTTGTTTGAAAATATGAATTTACAAAACAAGATGCCTAATGAATATTGATTACGTGTGTTTATGTGTGTGTGTGATTTAGATTTTTAATGTCACTTTAACAATTTTCCAGTCATATCGATATGATGTCTACAGTGTGGCAGTTTAAAGTGATGTCTAAAACTGTGGCATCATGCCGCAGACATGTAGCATGATGTCCCACCCGGTCACATTATCCTGACACCAGGTTGACCAGTCCTAACACTAACCTCTTAATGCTGAGCACCTAGTGAGGCAGCTGTTAGTACCATTTTTTTTAGTCTTTGGTATGGCTCAGTCTGGGTGTGAACCCATGACTTCCCACATCCAGGGTGGACGCTCTAACCTCTAGGCCACCAGAGCAGTCGATTAGGTAAGTGAGGGGATACACTGATACAGTGCAAAACTGCCTACTGAACTTATAATTTTGACCATGCGAGTTTAGATTTTTATTGTTTTTCTAACAGGGCTAAACAACACTCTTGATAGAACACGAGAATGAGACGGGGGGGTGGGGGTGTCTCAAATGCATCTTACCAAGGTTTAGCAGCAGAGATCTGGATGAAGAATGGGTTGGTGCTTTTTACAGCACAGCAACATTTTGAAGGTTATATCATGCCCAAGTACACATCACAGCAGCTGATCTGTTGGACCAAATAAAAAAAAAAAAATGCACATTTCTGGTCACAAGTCAAATGCCTGAACTCGGTCCAAATTTTAAAAAATGCACTCTTCTGGAGAAAAAGAAAAATGCATGAACTTGGTCAAAATAAAAAAAATGCATCATCTGGTCACAATCAAATGCATGAACTTGGTCCAAATAAAAAATTCACCCTTCTGGTCACAATTCAAACGTGCGAACTGCAGAGGCACCACAATGTTTCTGAACTGGGTGACAGAGGTAAAGTTCAGTAACCAGCATTTTCAAACCTGACCTTTTTTGTACACTTCATTTATAAATGAGTGATGTTGAAACATGGGAGCAAGAGACAATGTACTGTCTTAACCTGATTCAAAGACAACGAGTTAAATAGGTTACACAAGATAAAGATGGTGGCTTTTCACCAGGGACCAACCATTCATGGGGGGGGGGGAAGCAAGGGATTTTCTATTGAACAGGGTTATCTTTTTTGTTTCCCTAAATATTGTTTTTTTTTGTCAACTAATATATGGAATATAATTAGTTCTTTTTCTATAAATCTGATGAAGAATGGTTGTGGTGGAGAGGGCAAACTTATTTCATATAAAATCTCAGTATCCCCCATGGAAGAAAATGGTCAGTCCCATATAAAAGTCTAATGTTTCTATTTAAAGGTGTCATGTGTAAGATATGCAGATTCACAACAAATATGTAAATGTTACATAAATTATTTGGCTTGTTCCACCTCAATGGCAATTTTTATCATTCAAAGTACAGGGGCCCCGAGTGGCCAAGTGGTCTAAAGCGCTCTCCGTTACGGATCACTGCCATCTCACCTCTATCTGCGTGGGTTCGAGTCTCCGATTCAGAGAATGTGGATATGTGAGAAAGCTTGCCAGTAGCTTCTCGTGGGTCGGTGGTTCTTTCCGGGGATTTCCTGGTTTCTTCCTCCACCATTAATGCTGGCCACCATGTATAGCCTATCGTGTGCTGAAAAATGGCGTTAAGCCCTACAACAACAACAACAACAACAACAATCATTGAAAGTACAAGATCTAAAGTCAGGAAGACAACAACAACAGACTCCATGAGCCACTGTGGCTTAGTGGTTAACATGCCAGACTCACCACCAAAAGGGTGTGGGTTTGAATCCTACCATCAGACCAACCTCGGTCAGCTACCATGGCAGGTCCAATTAACTTAGCACTAAATAACCTACTTGTGTTGCTTTGCCTAAAATTCCAGACAAAACCAAACAATACACTTGAAACCAATAAAGAAATCAGAGCACAAGGTTGGTGAAAGGAAATGAAAAAGTCCCTGTTGTAACTACTGTAGGAATACTGAATTAGGTCTTGAGACCATTTTCCCCCAATTCCCTTTCTTGACTTGAGCTGAAAATGGCTGCCAAAATGTTCATTGAAAACAACAAATTCCAAAAGGCAGGATTAAAAATGTTTTCCCATGATTGCAGCCATCAGGAAAGAGAATACTGCACAATAATTTCATAGGCTTATTTGGACCAATCAGAATCACATAAAATGATATGTAACACATTGTGATATAAAAAATATGAAACTGCACATACTATAGGAAAACTGTACCAACTTAAAATGATATGTAACACATTGTGATATCAAAAATATGAAACTGCACATACTATAGGAAAACTGTACCAACTATGTGTTAATCTACAACACTACTTTGTCATAGTTTGCAGCCAGTTAGTTATGAGGTTCACTGCAGGTACTGGAGAGGAGGATGTCTGAACAGTTTAGTTACTTAATTCACCTGAGACCCCTATTCAAATGGCAACCATATGGCTTCCATGCAATCAATGTGGAAATCTGTTAGCTCTAAGAAATAGGACCCCTCAGATTCCAGTCATCTGAAGCATGTCAACCAGTCATTACAATACCTTAGGTTCATTATAAAATTCACTGTCTGTTATGGAGTGTATGTTTGTAATAGTTCAGTGTCTATTACAGAATGTATGTTTATAATAGTTCAGTGTCTATTATGGAGTGTATGTCTATAATAGTTCAGTGTCTATTATGGAGTGTCTGTCTATAATAGTTCAGTGTCTATTACAGAATGTATGTTTATAATAGTTCAGTGTCTATTATGGAGTGTATGTCTATAATAGTTCAGTGTCTATTACAGAGTGTATGTTTATAATAGTTCAGTGTCTATTATGGAGTGTATGTCTATAATAGTTCAGTGTCTATTACAGAGTGTATGTTTATAATAGTTCAGTGTCTATTACAGAGTGTATGTTTATAATAGTTCAGTGTCTATTATGGAGTGTCTGTCTATAATAGTTCAGTGTCTATTACAGAATGTATGTTTATAATAGTTCAGTGTCTATTATGGAGTGTATGTCTATAATAGTTCAGTGTCTATTATGGAGTGTATGTCTATAATAGTTCAGTGTCTATTATGGAGTGTATGTCTATAATAGTTCAGTGTCTATTACAGAGTGTATGTTTATAATAGTTCAGTGTCTATTATAGAGTTTATGTCTATAATAGTTCAGTGTCTATTATAGAGTGTATGTCTATAATAGTTCAGTGTCTATTATGGAGTTTATCTCTATAATAGTTCAGTGTCTATTACAGAGTGTATGTTTATAATAGTTCAGTGTCTATTATAGAGTGTATGTCTATAATAGTTCAGTGTCTATTATAGAATGTATGTCTATAATAGTTCAGTGTCTATTATGGAGTTTATCTCTATAATAGTTCAGTATCTATTATGGAGTGTATATCTATAACAATTTTGAATAATAGTTTAGAGTCTATTATGGAGTACATGTCTATATTAGTTCAGTGTTGACTGTGGAGTAATATCTATAATAGTTTTGTATAATAGTTTACAGTCTGTTATAGAGTGTATGTCTATAATAGTTCATTATAATAGTTTGGTGTCTATTATGGAGTGTTTGTCTATAATAGTTTGTTATAATAGCTTGGTTTCTATAATATAATGTATGTCTCTAATAGTTTGTTATAATAGTTTAGTGTCTATAATGGAGTGTTTGTCTATAATAGTTTGTTATAATAGTTCGGATTCTATAATATAGTGTATGTCTATAATAGTTTGATATAACAATCTGGTGTCTGTTATGGAGTGCTTGTCTATAATTGTTTGTTATAATAGTTTGTTGTCTATTATGGAGTGTTCGTCTATAATAGTTCAATATAATAGTTCAATGTCTATTATGGAGTGCTTGTCTATAATTGTTTGGTATAATAGTTCATTGTCTATTATGGACTGGCTGTACATCTAAAATAGTTCAGTATAATAGTTCAGTGTGTATTGTGGAGTGTACGTCAAAAACAGTTCTGTATAAAAGCTCAGTGTCTATTATGAAGTGTACATCTAAAATAGTGCAGAATAATAGTTCTGTGTGTATTATGGAGTGTATGTCTAAAACAGTTCTGTATAATAGCTCAGCGTGTATTATGGAGTGTACGTCTAAAATAGCTCCGTATCACAGTTCAGTGTGTATTATGGAGTGTGTGTCTAAAACAGTTCCGTATAATGGTTCAGTGTGTATTATGGAGTGTACGTCTAATAGTTCAGTGTGTATTATGGAGTGTACATCTGAAATTGTTCAGTATAATAGTACAGTGTGTATTGTGGAATGAACGTCTAAAATAGATCCATATAAATAGTACATTGTCTATTATGCAAGGTAAATTTATGATTAGTGCATTTTTTTTCACACAAAATATAGAAATGTGTTCATACAACACAAATGACCAAACTGGTCTAAATTCAGAACTTACCCAAAGTCAACAAAGCACAAAATATGAGTCATAGAGCTCTAACTTTTGGTAAGAATTTGGCCCTGTGCCAAGACTCATCAATGCACCAATCTGCATGCCTTGGTTGTCAATGATGCCCAAGAAACTGGCTTGAAATGCAAAGGTCACTCAAGCATGAAAATTAAGTCACAGTGACATGCTTTTGGTGAAGTGGTTTAGTAGTCACCAAGATGCATCTAAATACAATGTTGCATGACTCTGAAACCAGCAATGGCCAAGAAACTGACCTCAATGCAAATCTTAACGAAAGTCACTAACAAAAGTCACTAAAGCAAAAAATGTAGGTCCTAGTGACAAAACTTTGATAACTTGGGGTTGTACTTAACAAGACACAAAAATTATGTCTATGACTGTCAATTTCAGACTTAAAACTTTATTCAAATATAATGAAGGAGTAACTGCACTTTTGACCTTTTACACCCCCACACCCCCATGGTGTCCCATGGAGATCGGAGGAGCTAGAAACTAATTATGTGGCAGGCCAGTCATGCAGATTAAGTCCTGGGGAAAATATTCCTCCCAGGTATTATCAAGATAATGTCCAAAAATGAAAGAACATATTCCAACACAGCTGGACAGAGAGAAAGATGTGTAGATGGAGAAAATCATAAAATCCCCAATACTTTTAAAGTGTGGGGATAAAAATCAGCTTCTTAAACATCCTCATGAAGTTATGACCTGCATTTACATCCAAAATATCTGTAAAAGATATTCTTGCCATCCAACACCATATTAAACCCATTCTACAAAAAAAGCTTATTATAGCCAGTACAAGCAATTTATTGGAAATTGAGAAATAGCTAACATTAGATATACTTTTCATTTTCAGAAAAGCACTGGCATCTTTTGATGTTCTGAACATGATTTAATGACAGAACAAGACACACTAAAATAGAAAGAGATCAAAGAGTTTGTAAACTATGTCACACAGAAAATATCAAGTGTCAAGAAGCTAAGTACTATTTTCTATGTATATGTACTTTTTATACCAATTTAGGAGGGAAATATCTTGAGAGGTATATTATATCAATCCTTCTGAAGATAAATTTACATATTTAATTTCCAATTCAAAAATAAGCCTTATTACAAATTTTTCACAATTTTAGTGTTTTGCTTTTAAACTATGAGAAGAGCTGTTCAAACATATAAATTTCAATCCCTAAACAAATGTATTTTACAATACTTTTTGCAGCACACTTTGTGTTAAGCTACAATATGTTGAATATTATGGGAGAGACCAAAAGTACTCAATGAACATTCTGTTCTGTTCTATATTTTAACTACGGCAACTTCTTTAATAAAAATTTACTACCTGCATTAAATACCATTCCCTGCGTAAATGATATTTTGTCCATTCTTTACCAGATATTCAACTCTAATTCTAGGTACATGTTTTGGTTTCTAATCATTCTATCACTTCTAATCACACCATTTACATTCCCCGTTGATTGGGAAGATTTATATATTACCCTCACTACCTAATCATTTTACTTTTAACTGTTTGATTTTATCATTGCTGGTCGATAATAAACCTTTTATGAACTGTATATAACCTTATGTATAACCTTTTCTATGACGCTAAATAGCCTTACTGTGTTGGTGCACAGTAAAACTAGACTCCATCATACAATCATGGTTTCTAATCATCAGCGCATATATTTAAAAAACTGTGTTTACTGCACATAAAAAACAAAATCACTTAACACTTAAAATAACCTTTAGTAAATGTAAAATTCCAGCAAAGAAAACCATCTGGGGTCATATTAACCAAAACACCCTGATACAATGTTTACTAGCTGAATCCAAACAAGATAATTATGGGATTTGTATTAACTGTTAATGGCAGATGATTGATAGTCATTTTTCTCTCATTAATAACCTGTCAGACCTATATGTCTTCAGCAGCTGTTCGGCTTTTTTCATCTCCATCCAATATCCCCAAAGTCTAATCAGACTAAGGAAGCATACAAGTCCATAACACTGCCACAGAATGGTATCCAAGACTCTGTAAAAAATCAGTAAATCTTGCATTCTCAATCCAGAAATATTGTAAATCATACCATTCTGGGTGGTCTCATGTTTTTGTGGGTGTCATAACCATCTGACAGAAGCTACCCATATATGTATGTGTGTCTGTCTGTCTGTCTGACTGCATGCATGTGCATGTGTGCATCTATGTATGTGTGTGTATGTATATGTATGCATGTATGTGTATATATGTATGTATGTATGTGTATGTATGTGTGTATGTATATGTATGTATGTATGTATATATGTATGTATGTGTGTGTGTGTATATATGTATGTGTGTATGTATGTGTGTATGTGTGAGTGTGTGTGTGTCTGGATGTCTGTCAGTAAATATAAAATATGCATAATTCACTGCTGAACAAAAATATTTGTTCCTACTTCCATCTGTACTGGTCAGAAAAGGTCTTCTATAAAAGCCAAAATACATACTGTATTGTGGTCAAAAAAGGCCTTCTGTGTAGGCTATGATGTACATATTGTGGTTAGATAAGGTCTTGTGTATAGGCTAGAATGTATATATTGTGTGTATTTTTTTAATTATTTTTGTTGGTTTTAAGAGCACTTATAACACATTATTGGCTATATCATCCCAAAGAAATGGTTGCCTTTCCCAAGTACACATTGAGACAGCCACTGGGATGACTTGGACAGGTATCAAATTTGCAACCCTTTGAGTACAATGCTCTATCAACTTACCTACTCAATGCAGCTCTCTTGAAGAATATATGTGGGTACAAAAACCAATTCTTAATCCATGACAGTAATGCATAAAATATAGGTCACTGTGACCTTCTCTGGTTGTATGGGTGTTATAATAACAGAGATAGATCAAATTATCAAGTTCATCACTGGAACATAAACTGCACCCAATAAATGAACTTAAATTAACACAAAATTTAACAAAATCACTGAAGCATAAAATATTGGCCAAAGAGACCTATTTTGCAAGGATGTAGAACTTATCTAGATGTATCCACTCACCATGTTTCATCATTTTAGGTTGGATAGTATGCACATAGCATTCTAAAAACACATGAGGCAATAAGGGTGTAGTAATAACAGAAATGCATATCATCATCAATTTCATGAATCTAGCACAAACAGCTATAGTGCCTCTGTAATGAACATCAAACACAAAATTTTAAGTCATATCAGTAAAGCATAAAATATGGACCACAATGACTTACCAATGAAATACAGGATACAGCCCCAAACCAAGCTCTATGATTCTACGTATAATAGAATTTGCATTGCATCAGTAAAAAAGAATGTAGTCAAGATCTAAATACAAAAACGTAACCTAATAGCCAGTAAAATGTGAAATGCAGGTGTTATGTATATGTAATTTAATTACTTGTTTGTTAGTTTTAAATTTATTTTTTGTTATTTTTATTTTATTCCATTACATGTTATTGTAATGATAATTTTGTCTACTGGATTTATTTTTTTTTAGAAATTCAATCCAGTTCTGTTTGACCTGATAAACAGCCAGTAGTTTGAAACATTGTATCTAATTGCTGACCTTGATTCAGAAATTTGATAGTAAACAACTTTTTTTAATTCATTCTAAGAGTACGATTCATTTAGTGTTTATCAAGGCCATACCTGGACTATGTGACAAATAACATTTGTTTATTGTTACAAACTTTTGGTTTTCCCAGTGGGATGAAATTTTGTCCCCCATCCAGGAATCTGTTTTGCATTTTAGTCAGGCTTATAACTCACGTTATCATAAGAATTAGTTAGTTGTGCTTTAAACCTTTGAAGCTCAAAGGTGTTTTGTTGTGACCAGTTTGAGCTGAATTTTTTTTTATTTTTTGGAATTAGCAATTCCTTTCTCTGGAAAACATACATATAAGTGCTCCTTACAGAATTCTTGGACAAAGACATTTATTGAAAATTATTTGGAATTCCAAACTGGAATATTACTCTTTGTGATTCAACAAAGAACTGTTGACACACCAGGACAAAGCAGACCATCAAAGACATCATCGCCTTCCATCTTGAATTTCATCGGGATTCGAACTGTGATTCACTTAGAACTTTTATTGATAGGACTTGTATTTTTTAATTCTTGGATTAATTTTGGATTTGATTCGTAAACCGTAAGTGCTTTTTCTCATTGTTACCTTGTTATTCTAGGGAAATAAAAATTTTTTTGTTAAATTTTACAAAACTTGCTGTCTTTACTCTTTTCTTGTTACTTTTGTACAAGCCTAGACATGTAACAAGAAAATTGGGCGCTTGTCTTTGGAATATATGAATTTCTGCTAAAATATTTCAGAAAATTATTTTTTGAAATTTAAATTCCCCTAGTTTTAAAAAAATTTTAAATCTCAAGTATTATTTCACATTTTGTTTGAAATCTTTAATGAATTCAACAGGCTTTTTACAATGTCATCAAAAGTGGAGATCTTTCTTTCAAATCCTACCCAGGAGCAGTTGGATTGTTTGAAAAAAGATGAATTGCTTGAACTTGCCAGAAAATATGATCTTTCTGAGGCAAAAGCTTCTTTAACGAAGCAAGAAATAAAAAATATTTTGGTCCAGTATTTGGTAGAAAAGAGTGTTTTGGATAAAAGTGTTTTGGTTTCGATCAGTAAGTCTGTATCAGACTCTGACATAAAAGTAAAGGAATAAAAATTAAAATACAAGATGGAATTAGAGTTAAGGAAGCTGGAACTTCAGAAAGATAAGAAGAAAAACAAACGCAGTTGCAATTGGAGAAAGAGAAAGAACAAATGCATTTACAAAAATAAGAAAAACAAATGCTATTGGAAAAAGAGGAGAGAGATAAACAAATGCAGTTACAATTTGAGAAAGAGGAGAGAGAGAGACAGGAGGGAGAGAAACAAATGCAATTAGAAGAAAGAGAGAAGGAGAGACAAATGCAGTTACAGAAAGAACAAATGCAATTAGAAGAGAGAGAGAGAGAGAGAGAGAGAGAGATGCAAATGCAAAGAGAGAAAGAAGAGAGGGAATATCAATTTAGAATAAAAGAAATGGAGCTGGCAAGTGAAATGCACATTCCCACTTCACATACAAGTTCAAGTTTTGATCTTACTAAGAATATTAGGTTAGTGCCCCCTTTCAGAGAAAAAGAAGTAGACAAATGTTTTCCTTGTTTTGAAAAAGTTGCTGAAAATTTGAAATGGCCAAGGGAGCATTGGACCCAATTATTACAATGTGTACTTATTGGTAAAGCTAGTGATATTTACCATTCACTGTCAGTTCAGCAAAGTGCTGACTATGATCTGGTTTAGGAATGTATCTTAATGGGTTATGAGTTAGTCCCTGAGGCTTATCGCCAAAAATTCAGGAACTATAAAAAAGAAGCTGGACAAACTCATGTCGAATTTGCAAGAGAAAAAGAGCAGTTATTTGATAGATGGTGCTTAGCCCAGAAAGTTGATCAAGATTATGAAAGTCTCAAACAACTTGTATTAGTGACATTAAGACTTATGTTGACGAGCATAAGATCGAAACCTTGCAAAATGCTGCTCATGCTGCTGACGAGTATTTCTTAACTCATAAAGTTCCTTTAGTAGGCAAGTCTTTCACTCAGCAGTCTTCTGGTAAGAAGGTATTTCAGTCTAATACGAGCCCTTCTAAAACTCAATCTGGCACAACTTTTAAAATTCAAGCTTCTGATAAGCTTGATCAAAGATCCTTGTCTCTTCCTATGTGTACCTATTGCAAGAAGAAAGGACACATTATTTCTGATTGCTTCAAATTGAAAAATAAGCATCAGAATTAAGACAGACCTCTCCCAAATGCTATTATTTCTAAGAGGTCAAGGTCACGGTCATGTATTGAAGGCAATACATTTGTTGGGTCTAATAAACCCCAATCTGACTTTATTATGGAGAATTATGAACCATTCATGTCGAAGGGTTCTATATCACTCTTGGGTGATTTGGCCAATCCTATCCCAATTAAAATTTTAAGGGACAGTCAGGAGCTTCTCAGAGTCTTTTATTATCAGGTACTTTGTCTTTTTCTGAGAAGTCTTCTTCTAATGACAGTGTTCTTATTCAGGACGTAGAGTGTGGCTTTGTTAATGTTCCTCTCCATTGTATAAATTTGTCATCAGACAGTCTCAGGACCTGTGACAGTCGGAATGGTGTCTTCTTTACCCGTTCAGGGCATTCATTTATTACTAGGCAATGACCTAGCTGGAGATAAGGTTGTGGTTAATCTACTTGTAACTGACAAGCCTTGTTTGGATCAGAAAGTTGATCCTATTGAAAAAGAATTCCCTGATTTATACCCAGCTTGTGCAGTTACTAAAGCTATGGCAAAGAAAGCTCTTGAGAATGGTGTTGACAAGGAAAGTATTCCTTTAGCTGACACATGTATTGGTCAGGCTTTTGATGAGGTCACTTTCACTCCTTGTTTGGATCAATCAAAAGGTATTGATCACAGTGATCCTCTTTTAACTACTCATTCTCTTTTTTCTAATCAGGGTGACAAACGACAATCACTTGTCGTCGAACAGGAAAAAGATCCTGAGATCTCCTGTTTGTTTCAAAGTGCCATTAGTGAAACTGAAGCCACTGAAGTACCTGTCTGTTATTTCATTAAAAATGGAATTCTTATGAGAAAATGGAGACCTCCCTTGGCACCTGCTGGTGATGAGTGGTCAGTGAACTATCAAAATGTAGTTCCAAAATCTTACAGACAGGAAATTCTTAGTCTGGCCCATGAAACTCCTTTGGCTAGTCATTTAGGGATTAATAAGACTTATCACAAGATCTTGAATCACTTTTATTGGCCAAAAATCAAAAATGATGTTTGTAAATATTGCAGATCTTGTCATACTTGTCAAATGGTAGGAAAACCCAATCAGAAGATACCTAAAGCTCATCTGCAACCTATTCCTGCATTTGACGAACCATTTAGCAGAATAATGGTAGATTGTGTTGGTCCCTTACCTAAGACCAAGTCAGGCAACCAATACTTGTTGACCATTATGTGTGCGTCAACAAGATTCCCAGAGGCAATTCCTTTGAGGAATATTAAAACTAATACAATAGTAAAAGCTTTGATAAAGTTCTTTTACTCAGTTTGGCCTTCCCAAATCTGTCCAATCTGATCAAGGGTCAAATTTTATGTCTGGAATTTTCCAGCAAGTTATGCACAAATTAGGCATCCAACAATCCAAATCTTCTGCCTATCACCCTGAGAGCCAAGGGGCTTTAGGAAGATTTCATCAGACTTTGAAAAATATGATTCGATCATATTGTTTTGATACGGGTAAAGATTGGGATGAAGGCATTCATTTACTATTATTTGCTGTTCGAGAATCAGTTCAAGAATCATTAGGATTCAGTCCCTTTGAACTAGTTTTTGGACACACTGTGCGTGCACCATTGAAGTTGTTGAAAGAGACCCTTCTTTCTAATGAAGACACTGAACTTAATCTTCTCGATTATGTTTCCAATTTTAAGTATAAGTTGTCAAAGGCTTGTGAGGTTGCAAGAGCAAATCTGCAATCTACTCAGTCAAAAATTAATTAAGGTATGATAAAAACTCAAAGGAAAGGGGTTTTCAGCCTGGTGATAGAGTTCTGGCTCTCTTGCCCATACCAAAAAATCCTCTTCAGGCCAAGTATTATGGTCTGTACACAGTTGTAAAGAAATTAGATGATTTAAATTACATCATAAATACTCCTGGGAGGCGAAACAAAAACAACTTTCCCACATTAACATGTGAAAGGAGTATATTGAGAGAGACAGCCAGGTAAATCATGCAATTAATTTAGTCGTACCTCTCCCACTCACTGAGGATTTAAGTGAAGGAATTCAATCGGATTCTATTGATTTTGGAGTGACAAATCTTCGGAATTCAGAAATTATGAATAAACTGGACCAGAAACTTTCACATTTGCAACAACAAGAAAGGAATGAACTTAAACAGCTATTATTTGAATATGAGCACTTATTTCCAGATGTGCCTACATGAACAAACAAAATTTTTCTTGACGTTGAAATTGTAAATTCCAAACCTGTGAAACAACAACCATACAGGATGAACCCTCTCAAACAGGAATACTTGAAAAAAGAAATTCAGTATTTGTTGGAGAATGATTTCATAGAGCCCAGTAAAAGTGACTGGAGTTCACCATGTATACTTGTTCCGAAACCAGATAAAACTTTCCATACGTACACTGATTATAGGAAGGTGAACAGTGTGACTAAAACAGATTCATTTCTATTACCAAGAATTGATGACTGCATTGATAAAATTGGAAATGCCAAGTTTGTCACCAAATTTGACCTTCTGAAAGGATTTTGGCAAATTCCACTAATGGAAAGGGCAAAGGAAATTTCAGCATTTGTGACTCCAGATGGACTTTGTCAATATAAAGTGATGCCGTTTGGGATGAAGGGTTCACCAAGTACCTTTCAACGTTTAATGAATATGATTACCTCTGGTCTAGATAATTGTGATGCTCACATTGATGTGTCATCATCTACAATGACACCTGGAAAGAACATCTAGCAACAATTCAGAAATTCTTTGACAGTCTCACTGATGCAAGTTTGACAATCAATTTATCCAAAAGTGAGCTCTGCCGTTCTTGTGCAACATTTCTAGGACATATTGTGGGACATGGACAAGTTAAACGTATAGATGCTAAGGTCAAGGCTATCTCTGAATTCCCTGTGCCTGTCAGCAAAAGCAACTGATGCAATTTTTAGGTATGGCTGGATACTATCAGAAATTTTGTTCCAATTTTTCTAATATTGCTGAACCCCCAACAAATTTATTGAGCAAGAAAAACAAGTTTCTTTGGACTGAAAAATGTCAGGAGGCTTTTGATAAGTTAAAAGCCATACTTATGAGTGCACCAGTTCTTTCAGCTTCAAATTTCAGTCAATCATTTAAACTATCTGTTGATGCAAGTGATGTTGGGGTTGGAGCAGTGTTGATTCAAGAAGATAGAAATGGTGTTGATCATCCAGTGTGCTATTTTTCTAAGAAATTAAATAAGTACCAAAGAAATTATTCAAGAATCGAGAAGGAATGTTTGGCTTTGATATTGGCATTACAACATTTTGAAGTTTACATTAGTTCAGCTCCTTCTCAGATAATTGTGTTTAGTGATCACAACCCCCTTACTTTCATCGACAAGATGAAAAACAAAAATCAGAGATTATTAAAGTTGAGTTTGTTGTTACAGGAATATAATATTGACATCAGGCACATCAAGGGAAAAGACAATTTAATAGCAGATGCACTTTCCCATGTATAGAAATATTATTTCATATACACTTTGTATAATTCATAAGAGTTCTTCTTATGTAATTTTTTTTACCTCATGTATAATTAATGTAAATAAATCTTTCTTTTTCTTTTGTGGGGGGAAGTGTTATGTATATTTAATTTAATTACTTGTCTTCTTTTAAATTTTTTTTATTTTTATTTTTATTTTATTCCATTACATATTATTGTAATGATAATTTTGTCTACTGGATTTGATTTTTTTTTCAAATTCAGTTCTGTTCTGTTTGACCTGATAAACAGCCAGTAGTTTGAAACATTGTATCTAATTGCTGATCTCAATTCAGAAATTAGAGTTTGGAGTAAACAACTTTTTTTTATTCATTCTAAGAGTAAGATTCATTTAGTGTTTATCAAGGCCATACCTGGACTATGTGACAAATAACATTTGTTTATTGTTACAAACTTTTGGTTTTCCCAGTGAGATGAAATTTTGTCCCCCATCCAGGAATCTGTTTTGCATTTTAGTCAGGCTTATAACTCATGTTGTCATAAGAATTAGTTAGTTGTGCTTTAAACCTTTGAAGCTCAAAGGTGTTTTGTTGTGACCAGTTTGAGCTGAATTTTTTTTTATTTTTTGGAATTAGTAATTCATTTCTCTGGAAAACATACATATAAGTGCTCCTTACAGAATTCTTGGACAAAGACATTTATTGAAAATTATTTGGAATTCCAAACTGGAATATTACTCTTTGTGATTCAACAAAGAACTGTTGACACATCAGAACAAAGAAGACCATCAAAGACGTCATCGCCTTCCATCTTGAATTTCATCGGGATTCGAACTGTGATTCACTTAGAACTTTTATTGATAGGACTTATATTTTTTAATTCTTGGATTAATTTTGGATTTGATTCGTAAACCGTAAGTGCTTTTTCTCATTGTTACCTTATTTTTCTAGGGAAATAAATTATTTTGTTAAATTTTACAAAGCTTGTTGTCTTCACTCTTTTCTTCTTACTTTTGTATGAGCCTAGACACATAACACAGGTCACAGTGATATTCTTGTTTGTGCGGAGTGGTATCTACTAAAGAGAGATGTGCACTGCCATTTAGTTTCATGACTCAAGTATGAACTGTTAAACCACAAAATTTAACCAGTCAGTGAAGCATAAAATATGGGTCACAATGACCTCCTTTAAAGATGAGTTTGTACTTGTCAAGAAGCATCCTCTCACCATGTGTCATGATTCCAAGTCTTAGAGTATTATACAGGAGGTAAACAAAAACCCCTCTTCTCATGATCAAAATGCCCAAAATCCAGTAAAATATAAAAGTGTAAGTCACTTTGACCTTCATTTGTTGTAAGAGTTTTTCATGCTAACAGTAATGCATACAATCATCTATTTTTTTGTGATGATACTGTCATAAACTGTGCTTGAGACTGAACTGAAGTCAATGAAGCATGAAATATTCATCAGTGACCCACTTCTGTGATCATGAGGCATCTCATGTATGTATATGTGTATATATATATATATATATATATATATATATATATATATATATATATATATATATATATGCATACACACACACCACATCTGTATTTTGTTCTGAGTCAAGGGAAAAGAATTAATGTTTGCTATGGCATTATCTAAAAAGGCTAAATATATATCTGTCTATAAAGTTTCACCTGACAAATGATGAATTAAGTTTATATGTTAACATAATTAATAATCCAATCCTACAGAAGATGGGGACAGTTATGCCTATGTTCTAAAGTCACTAAACTTCACCAAGATAGTGGTAAATCATTATGTCAGTCAACTATTTACCAGACATACCTTGATCTGTGATAATGTCATGGATGAGCAACATATCTGAAATCAAATCAATTATGTCAATTCATAATGATAAAACTTTTCACACTTGCAAAGGCTGTCATCTTAATGATAAACAGTTAACACTTGAAATGTAAACTTTTATGATTTCTGGTTCAGCACTAAATTTAAGTCTATGTTCTAAAAACGAACTGCATTAATCTGATTTCTATGCAATCTGATTTTATACAAAGCAGCTTCTGTCAGAATCGGGGATCTAGAACAGGTCCAATGCACTTTGATGGATTGTCATGCAAGGCAGCTCAAGTTTGTTCAGCTCAGCTGTGCTGAAGATATTTTAATGAATTTTCAGGTTAGCATCTCAAAAGGGAGCTTAAATGACTAAATTGTTTTCTTCTTGGAGTTGTCACATGACTCAGTAAACATTGTCTTCACATTAAGCAATTATATGTGTGTGGTTTGAACTTTTAACGTAGCTTTAACAATTTTTCAGTCATATGAAACAATTATATAAACACATTATGTAAAAATTTTGTTTAACAGTGATGCAGACATTTGTTTACCTGCCTCACATGATGGCTCCATAACTGCTCAGTCCTGTTTTAAAAATGGACTCCTCCATAAATCCAGGACTAACATGTCAGGTTCCATGTACAAATACCACTCTTTTCAGTATGTACTTAATCAGTTTTGTTGCTCTGTATGTTGATACAAATGGTGCTGAAATCTAATCATGCATAAAACAAATTCTGTAATTATAGCTACATTTCAAGATGACCATGTAAAAATTCACTGAGCTGCAGACACCGATATTATTCATGATGCTAAACTGACTGACCAATAATGGAAGCAGAAGTCATGATGACTAAATGGTTAGCGTGCCAGATGCGCAACTGAAAGGGTGCGGGTTCAGATCCTACCACTGGATCTGCCTAAGTTGGCTACTGTGTGCAAGGCACATTACTCCAACCAAATAACCTACTTTGTGTTGCTGTGCCATAAAAGACCACATTTATACAAGATACATGTTTGCCTTGTCTGAAGCAATGTATTACAGATCACTAAAATTATATTTATTTATCCGTAAATCTGATCTATCTCAATCCCATAATTTCAATGAGAACAGTTTATGTGATAATGTTACAGATATATAATTACAATGTTAACCATAAAATATGGCATTTTAATCTCAGAAACTGTATACCGTTATATTAACACTTCATGACAGCAAACAGAACCTCATACTGTCTTGAAAAAGTAAGGAAAAAATGTATCGTATGTACTCTCTTATAAGATGATACGAACTGCAAAGACCCAGATCTGCTGGTGAATTATGCGATGGCAGATCTGGGTCTGTGCAGTATGTTAGGAGTAATCAGTACAACAAACAACATAAACCCTGATCTGCAGGTGCATTATGCAATGGCAGATCTGGATCTTTGTTGTTTGCACTTTGACTGGACTTATAAATGAATATATACAGTATTTCAAAGGTCATTTTACTACACTATTCTGTGGTATGTCAAATAAAATCAATAGTAAAGACCTCATGAGATAAATAGAATCTAACATGTATTCTCATTTAAAATTACATTTATAGAACTCATTGAAAAATATCAATCTTGTGCACACATCAGTAAATCTAAATTGCCACTTACCTGTTTCTTTTGTATTTCTATCAATAATGTTTTAAAACACTGTTACAACTGTTACATATCCTGTGACCAGACCAAAACTTAATATACTGTACTTAATAGCAGCAAACCCAATCATTGGTTAATATAAATGTAGCCCAGCAATACATGACAAATGACTCAATGTAAATGTAACACTCCTGGTATATCCAAACACTTGAAAAATTACTTGCAAGCACAATGCAACCAAAATGATGAATGACCAAAAATTTACATCTACTGTAAGTAAATCCAAACACTTGAAAAATCACCGGCAAACACAAAGTTACCAAAATAATGAATGACAAAATTTAAATGTAATGATCCTGTTGTAGTAAACACTGAACAAGTCTTTACCACACATGAACACCATCTGATCAAAAATTTAATGCAAACATGCAACCTTCCTCCTCTGTCCCAATGCACAGAACTATAAACTGGTCCATATCCTATCCCGAGAATAACCAGAATAATGATACAAATAATTTGGTCATCTGCACCAGATTGGACTGCTATCAGTTCTAAACCTGCCCAAGTATTATTTGAGCAAGTGTAGTTTTTGTCAATATCACAATTAATAGTGTGGACCATTCAGTAGGACCTCATCTTACATACTCAGATTACAAATAATGGTACCTTAGTTAACTAATCTGTAATCTTGAAATTTACAATTGTACAGTTTGTGGAAATTATATTTTAACTGAAAGCATATACATTTCCAAGCTGTTTTTATTTATAAGCTGACAATGGTAGGCCCATAATAGAGGCAAACATTCATCAGTCAGGAGTAAATTTTCAGGCTAAACTTTGAAAAAATTCAGCAAGAGTCTTTTTAAATTGTTATTGGAGCAAATCCCACACCCATGACATTTGAAAATGTTATGGATGTCACTAATTTGGGTTTATTACATTCATATTGTCCTGTTTTCTCACTTACATCTTAACTAAAGCTCATACACTCTTACTGTCCTATTTTCTCACTTTCATCTTAACTATTAATTACAATTATTACATACCTATTGTAATATATTTTCACTTTCATCTTAGTTATTTGCTAGTTATTATACTCTTACTATCCTATGTTCTCACATCCATCGTAAATGTTAACCATAAGTTATTACAAGCTTAATGTCCTATGTTCTCCAATTCATCTTAGATGTTAACAATAGTTATAACATGCTCAATGTCCAATGTTCTCTCATTCATTGTAGATGTTAACCATAGTTATTACACTCTTACCATCTTATGTTCTCCAATACATAGATGTTATCAATAGCTAAAACATGCTTAATGTCCTATGTTCTCATATTCATCGTAGATGTTAACAATAGTTATTACACTTTTACAATCTTATGTTTTCCAATTCATCTTAGATGTTAACCATATTTATTACATGCTCAATGTCCTATGTTCTCCAAATCATCTTAAATGTTAACTATAGTTATTAAACTCTCACCATCTTATATTCTACAATTCATCATAGATTTTAGCCATAGTTATTACATACTTAGTTCTGAACCATAGTTATTACATCCTTAATGTCCTATGTTCTCTAATTCATCTTAGATGTTAACAATAGTTATTACATTTTTACTATCTTATGTTCTCCAATTCATCTTAGATGTTAACCACAGTTATTACATGCTTAATGTCCAATGTTTTCACATTCATCTCTGATGTTAACCATTGTTATTACATGCTTAATGTCCAATGTTCTCACATTCATCTGAGATTTAACCATAGTTACTACATGCTTAATGTTCTATGTTCTCCTATTCATCTTAGATGTTAACAATAGTTATTTCACTATTACCACTGTATGTTCTCCAATTCATCTTAGATGTTGACTAGTTATAACAGGCTTAATGTCCTACGTTCTCTAATTCATATTAGATATTAACAACAGGTATTACATTATCACCATCTTATGTTCTCCAATTCATCTTAGATGTTATGCATTGTTATTATATGCTTAATGTCCTATTTTCTCACATTTATATTGGATGTAAAACATGGCATTCACCATCTTACCAGGAAATGGCATTATTTTTCATCAACAATGCCTGCCTTTGTGTCTTTTCATCAGACCATCAATTTACTTTATTATTACAAAGGCCTTCCTACCTGATTTATAGCTGATGTTGGAGGTGACCACACTGACCTTCAGACTGGCCAAGATTGAAATGGCTGCTGATCTGTCTGTGTTACATCTGTCAACACTCCATAATTAAACCTTTGTTAAGGCTATATTATCTGGCAGCTATATTCACTGACCCATAGCATGAACTTTATGGTGTATTTTTTCACTGGTCCTGATTTGAGTCCTGAATTTCAGAAATCAAATACAGTAAAACCTGTCTTGAAAGACCACTGTTATGAGAGACCACCTGTCTTGGAGACCTTATTTTCAATTCCCAGATTTATTGATTATATAGTGTTATGACCTGTTATGAGAGACCACCTGTCTTAAGAGACCATAATTTTAGGCAGATGGGGTGGTCTTTCAAGACAGGTTCTACTCTACCCTTATCCATTTTCTAACACAACCCTTTCTAAGCCGAACTTAGAAACTGCAAGACTTTCAAATTAATACACACATATGTACAAATTCCCTGGACTTGATGAAGGGACAGAAAAATGGACAAAAAAAGAAAAAATAATATTAAAACTGAAAAAAAATGAAAAGGCATCACATCTGGACCATTAGTCTTTTATGTTAATAAAGTTTCATACAGACATCTTGAATGGACTGAATTATGACACAGAAACAAATGTGTGGATAATGGATGGTCAAAAATTGGACAAAAGCAAAACACACTGTGAATAGCAAATCACCCATCTGGACCACTAGCCTAATATTTGTACAAAGTTTTATAGAAATACCTTGAATGGTTTTGGAGTTATGCTGTGTGTGTGTGTGTGTGTGTGTGTGTGTGTGTGTGTGTGTGTGTGTGTGTGTGTGTGTGTGTGTGTGTGTGTGTGTGTGTGTGTGTGTGTGCACACACGCGAACGTGCGTTTTTTTTATTTTTAATGTAACTTTAACAATTTTTCAGTCATATCGCTACAATGTCTGCAGTGTGACAGTTTATAGTAATGTCTAGAACTGGGGCATCATACCGCAGACATGCAGCATGATGTTCCACCCATTATCCTGAGTGACACCAGGCTGACCAGTCCAAGCACTAACCTCTTAATGCTGAGCGCCAAGCTAGGCAGCTGCACGTACCATTTTTATAAGTCTTCGGTATGACTTGGCTGGGGTTTGAACCCACGACCTCCCACATCCGAAGCGGACACTCAAACCACTAGGCCACCATAGCAGTCCTCTGGAAGCAAAAATGTTTATGGAAAGAAATAAGTTAAATTAATGTTTAAAATAAAGTAGTCCTCTTGAAAAGAACTTTAGAAATGTGTACACACTAAATACATTTTCTAAACGTTGGTTTAAAAGCCAAGTATATCAAAATGATACAGTATCAAAATTTTACTTTTGAATCTGATTACATCATTTCTATTAATCTTTATTTGCCGAAATTTATATGACAAATGCAAACACCACCTTTTCCCTTTTAAAAAGTTTGGAAGCAGATGAAATATTATCCAAGTCACGCCATCTCTCCTTATAAAAGTTTTATATTTTAGTTTAATACAGAAATTTCAAAGAAAAACATCTAATTTGTTTCACTAATTTTTGCAATAAACATTCTGTTGGTAGATGTGCTTGCAAACAAGTTTTTGCAAAATGCTCTCATATGTCACTTCCTGTATATCACTGCATGTCTAACACATGGCGTTTGGTATTGTAAATTAGAGGAAACTCTGTCTCTGCCCATCCTTGTTATCTATCAGGTTTGGTGTTAATTGATTGTATAGATTTTCCCCAAGAAATCTGCAAAGAGAGGTTCCTTTTACTATGTTCTACTAATCATTCATGTCATGCATAGAAGTCTGCCACAAGATAGCAGATATTTAAAGCCAATCGGACTTCCTTCAATGTAACCAATGGACAGAAAACTATATGATTTCACTATTTTAATCTGCTTATTGTTGCTTTTTAAATATAAATTTATCTTCCTTGAAGTTTTCAATTGTTTCCAATGAAAATTATGTTTCAAACTATAAAAGCTGGTAAAAGGAATGGGTATGAGAGAGTATGAGTACTCAGAGTCAGCAAATGTACCAGTTTTTTGTGCGTGTGTGTGTGCTTTTTTAAATGTATTTTGGTTGATTTTCAGTTTATATAGTTTGTGTCAATTCTCAATATGAAATTATTTTGGAATTCATTATGCGGCAAATTGCGAGTATTTGCAATCATGTGAAACAAATAGAAGTGAGTGTTTGTATAAGATTTCGTGCAGTTAAAGTTCCCTTGAATGGCTCATGGTACTAGTTATACAGAAGAATGGGAACCAGTCTAGAAATGGGTGATGATAAAAGGTTCTTGTTGTTATAGGATTTAATGCCATTTTTCAGCACAAGATAGGCTATACATGGCATCCAGTATAAATGGTGGAGGAAGAATCCGGGAAAACCCCGGAAAGAACCACCGACCCACGAGAAGCTACTGGCAAGCTTTCTCACATACCCACATTGGCTGAGCACGAGACTCGAACCCACGAAGACAGAGGTGAGATGGCAGTGATCCGTAATGGTGAGGGCTTTAGACCACTTGGCCACTCGGGGCCCTGATAATAAAAGGAGAGGATGGGTTGATAATGAAAAGTAAATGTTTAGTAAAATGATTCTTTTTGAGAAAATATCTTGTCTGTAACTGATAAAAAGAAAGACAATTTTTTGTTAAAATAATTTCAGTCCTTGTATATATCAGCTTTGGAAAACACCTCACTGAAATTAGTACCCGATTCTTTAGGTGTGGAACTGAAAACATGTTTCAAACACAAGTAGATAAAAAAAATACCAAAAAGTTCATGTGGTCTTCTCTACAAAGAAGCCTGCAAGGATGGGTCAATACTGAGAAATATAACTTTGATCATGAGCATTTAGAAATTTAAAGTTATTAAATTTTTTATATCATGGTGTTCCCATAGATTTACTACAGGAGTTGAATTAGGACCACAAGTCCTAGTCGACCTTTGTTTGTGTATAAATATTGTAAACTTTCTGTATATCTCACATTGTTTTTTTCTGGGCTTGAGAGGTGTATACGAGGTATATTTGAGGTATACCTCAGAACTAAGATATACCTAACTGTATATATATATATATATATATATATATATATATATATATATATATATATAGTAGATTATTTTTAGGGATACTAGTGGTGTGAAAATAAAATATTTGAAATTAGCTGAAAAAGTCACAAGACAAAGAATTAATTTATCATTTTCCATAATCAAATATATAAATGATTTTTGATTTGCTTTTTAAAAACATTTCAATATTTTGTGACAAAAGCTTTCTGGAAAAGTAAAATATGTAAATAATGCTTCCAGTTAATACAGCCTTTTGATGTTTAGCATCAGGCAGGCAAGATATGTACCAATAAACCATTCGACTTTCTGTGACAAAAGCAAATTAACTAACAAAATTTTACCAAAATTACATAGTTCATGAAAAAATAAAATATAACCAATCAACTGAAATTGATGGTCGATCAGTTCTAATCAACAAATTATTAATCTAAAGAACAAATTATTCATCTTTAATTTCAAGTAATTGCTAACACCAACAGGGACACCTGCAGAATTATTTTCGGGGATGGGTGGGTGTGCAAACATGTAGTCGTCAGCTATTAAGTTCTACGGACGTAAGTCAAAACATGTTTAGAGGTGAAAACCAGAGAATGGGGACAAGTGCTTCCCCCCCCCTTGCCCCTATATGCAGGCACCCATGAACACCAAGGTCCTATTTACAAGAGACTTTATAATCTACCTCCTGTATATCTTCCTTGAAGCATACTTTATGTATACTACTAAGGTATCGCATGTAGCAAACTGAAGATGAGCATATACCCGTGGCACCAGTATATTAGAACTGGAACCAAATATATGTACCAAGAATGATGTCTCTACTTCAGATATAACTTTTTCTGAATGCATGTACCTCAGAGTCTGTTGTACAGCACTGAAGATATACCTATGTTATATCAAAAATGGAAACAAATAAATTCCAGAAACAGTATCTTTCTGTGCAGCATACTTTACAGGGCTCAAAATCAGCAGTAGTTCACTAGTCCAAGGCTATTAAATTTCTTGATGTGCTAACAGTTTTCAAAATTTCAATAGCCCAGTGGCTAGTATAGTTTCAGCTGTTGCCAGTCAGCATTTATGGGAAGGGCTAGTGAAAATTTGGCAGGGCTAGTAAATTTCTCATTATACTAGTCCTTTTGGCTAAAGAGATATCTATGTCAAACTGAAGGCATGCTTTAGGTATGCAAGGTGATTTCACAGATGTGGTTCCAATTTCTACATAATTATCTAAAATGTACTTCAGCTGTACCCATGGTATAATTCTGTCCTTGGCTGTAGTTTTTTTCTCTTTTGTATTTTAGTACATTTAAATTTTTCCTATCAAATTGTACCTCCTGTATCCAAATGCACCACTCAAGCAACTGAGTTTTGCCATCAATATGGCACCTATGTGAGATGCTGAATCAGTAATATTACACCCACATGACATGTAGAATCTGTAATGTGACAGCTATGTGAGATGATGAATCAGTAATATGATAGCTATGTGAGATGCTGAATCAGTAATATGACACCTATGTGAGACGTTGAATCAAGTAATATAGCACATAGGTGAGATGCTGAATCAATATGGCACCTATATGAGACACTGATCCAAGTATTATGGCAGCTATGTGAAATGCTAAACCAAATAAAATGGAACCTAAATGAGATGATGAATCAAGTACTACCGGTAACATGTTTGTATAAATTAAATTGTCCTGTTCCGAAAAGGATGAAATGGTGAAAATTAAGATAAGGACACCGTACTGTAATGATGCAAAATTTTGTACAATAATCTTTCGCAGTATAATGACAAAGCTTTCTTTCGTGGTGAGTGTGACATATAAACATTAAGTTGGATCTATTGGCTAGTGAATCTATAGCTTGGCAACTTGTAATTATTAATCTGGTCTGTTTGGGGACAAGAGTTGAGTTTTACTTAGGGGCTGCAGCCAGACAGATAGAGTGTAATGTTAATGTGAGGTCATAGCGGTAAAGTGTCCAAAGTGACATGAACCAGAGAAGAATTTTAGGAAGTTGTGGTCCATTTAAAACGGGTGTCATAAAATGGTATTTTCCAGAATAGTTAATAATAAAGGTGGACTACAAAGAATTTTCTGACTTCTGTGGGACTCATATGAATTCTGGCGGGTAAAGTAGCAATCCTGATTGGTTAAACTAAATGAGGGGGCATGTTCCCAGACGGAATTCAGGGTGTTTAAATAATGTCCCTCATGAAATTAATCAGTCTAAGTTCTGAGGTGAGCCAGAAATTTAGCTTCAGGAAAGATAAGATTTTCTCATTAGACTGTCCTAAAGAACGAGTGATTATTTTACATGTGGGGGCTTGTGTTATTCTATTCTATATCTCTGTTCAGATCTCTGTCATTCCATCCATTAATCATTAATTTCATATTTTATTTTATTGTTTACTCGATATGGGCAATAACAATGTGGTTGATCATCTCCTAGATAACGATAACCAAAAACCTTAAGGAGCGGGGAAGATCACACGATCGTTTAAACCCACACCATCACCCCACAACAAGTATAATGTTCCACATTAGTGAAATCAGTTTCTTGTGTGAAGACAATGGGATCTAACTGTTGTTGCTAAACTGACTGATGATACTGTTGTACACAGAGATCTCGACATAATATCATTAATGTAAATATCCAGACACTTGCATTATCTGGACAAATACATTATCCACACTCCTTATTTTCAAAACCTGTAACAATTTTCAAGTGTAAAATTTCTGGATATCATAACACATTGAAAGCTAACAAAAAAAGAACTTAATAAATTCAAGTAGTAATGTAAACTAAGAATATGTTTCACAATTAATCAAAAGCAGATGATGGAATAGATGACAGTTTGGCCATGACAATGCTTTGATTATATAAATTATCATCTGGATTAACTGATGGTATTGTCAGTGTGCAGCAGTAAAAACAACATACATGTTCCACAACTCATTATCATGTGGTTCCCTCAACAAATTTTCAACATCTCCGACCTATCAGTTTGTCATCTAATTCTATAGCAGCTTTCCCCTTTATAATGTCATAATGGATCCAGTCTTCAGGAGCAAGAAAACAACTTTATTTTATCATTAAATACCTGCTCCAGTCTAATTGATTTGGATTACAGGTTATGCTCGATTTACGCCAATTTGATTTATGTACTTTCATTTTAACGCCATCTATAAATGAAGAAATATAACATTCAATTTGTTCTATGGTGCTTGTTTTTATGCCATCGATGGCACCATGTGATGTCACTAGCATGCAGCTCATGTACGTTCATTTACATTACTTTCATCTGTCTACGTGGGTTCGAGTCTCGGATTCGGCCATTGTGGGTATGTGAGAAAGCTTGCCAGTAGCTCCTCATGGGTCGGTGGTTCTTTCCAGGGTTTTTCATGTTCTTCCTTCACCATTAATACTGGCCGCCATGTATAGCCTATCTTGTGCTGAAAAATGGCGTTAAACCCTACAACAACAACAACAACAACAACAACAACATTACTTTCATCTTACGTCGATTTCAATTCACGCCATAACTTCATAAACATAAATCAAGTGTCACCTGTATAATAGTACATTTGGAGGAATTCTTGTCCATGTTTGGAGTTGTCAACTACCATATTCTGAGATGAGATAACTTGAAAGGAAATACATCATTTCAGTGATGTATTCTTTTGTCACTGATAATCTTTATATCATGAAAGAATCTTGATATTAGAACTGGCTGTTGCATAAACTATCTTAATTTAGGTCACGGCAATGCTTAAATTTCCCTTGTTTTGAATTGTAGGGTTTGAATCAATCGATTTGGTTAATACGGAACTATACTTTATATTAATTCAAAAAGACCATGCATCCTGATACCTACCATGGTTCATGAACTTGCCTGGATTTCACGGAAATTAAAGCAGTTATATCACATTACTGAGGGCTGGCCAATGGCATATAAGTTCTTTGGGTACACAGACGTGTGTAACCAATGGCAGAACATGTACATAAATGGACCAACACAGTACATAACCAGACCAACACAGTTTTGCAACAAAAAGAGACAAAAAGAAATACAAACACCAGAAATGAAACCAGAATTCATTATTTGTAAAAGAAAACACTGAAATATTAATCATGTTTGTGCTCTCTAATGGTATGAACGAATTTAATAGTTTACCCAACTCACTTATAAATATCACTGCCTGTGATCTTGCCAGGGAATAAATACACAATCTTCACATCAGATATATTCATTTACATAACACACTATTTAGGAAAAATGATAATTTTCATTATATATAATTATCCATAAATAGGAAAAAAAAGTACTCTCAAACCAGCTATAGTGGTCACCTCTTTAAAGCAGTACATTCTAGTCAGGTGCACTAAGTCCTATTAATATATAAATTAAAACATATTTACCTGAATAGAAAGGCCAGTTTCTATAAGCTACTGGGATGACCTTAACAGACAGTGTTTGTAAACTATGTCTACATTGTGTATTGAGGTGAGAGCAAAATGGCCAGTTGGTGAAGTGGTGAATACTGAGCCTGTTAGTTATCAAGGGAGTGGTCCATTAGGATGCTACTTCATCAGTTCCATTGATCAGAGGGGTTATTTATCTCTCCTAAAGATGGATGTTGGGAAAACTGACCTTGAGGTCAAGAAAAGCAATCTAACACATACCTGCCTTCAGTTTGCAATTTCTACTAATATCCTCCTTCTATGCAATGACCTTGAAGCTAGGTTGAATATGTGCTTAGCACCAATAGTGAGATATATTAAATTATTAGAGAATGTTCCAATTATACCTAATATCTGATATATATGTATGTATGTATGTAGGTAGGTAGGTAGGTAGGTAGGTAGGCAGGCAGACAGATATTAGCAATTAATGGCATGTCAGGACAATAATGGCTATATGGAATAAATCAAAAGTCAAGATCTAAAAATGTAATAATAAAGAATTACACCAAAATCTCAACGATTATAACTCCATCCATAAAATGTCAATAAGAAACAAACAACACAAGATAAAAGACAAGTGGCAATGATATGAAAATTCTGTAAAATGTGTACAAAATAAAATACAAGGTAAAATATATATGATCCTTAATAACTGGTGTCGAAATTCGTTACATATACCACATTTCCTCAAACAGTCCAAGATATTCTTGGGTGTTAAATCATAAAATTCCTTCCCATATAAAACATTTTGTTTCACTGAGTGGAACTTGATACACTTCACAAAAATGTGCTCCACTGCCAGTTGGCACTGACAGGATGCACACTGACTGGTCAAGGTTCATCCTTTTGGAGGTAATCATGAGTTAGGTATGTCTCTCCTGTTTATGATCCATACAGTAACACCCCAGATGTCCTATTTGCAACTGACACAGGACTACCTCATACAGTAACACCCCAGATGTCCTATTTTCAACTGACACAGGACTACCTCATACAGTAACACCTCAGATGTCCTATCTGCAACTGACACAGGACTACCTCAGATGTCCTATATGCAAATGGCACTGGACCACCTCAGATGTCCTATGCACAACTGGCACAGTACCACCTTAGATGACCTATACACAACTGGCACAGTACTACCTCCTATGTCCTATACACAACTGGCACAAAATCACTACAGTATGTTTCCTTTTTAGGTCAGCTGTGGTGGTACTGTTCCAGACACTGTTAGGACAAACATACCTCTTGAAAGTTTTGGAACCTTACACAATACATCAGTATCCTTTGGTGTTTAACTTGTAAAAAAATTTCCCAGATCTTTTACCTCTATAACTGTTGACAAGTTAATAATTATATTAAAATCCAGTCAAAAGAGCACAGAATTAACAATCATTGCTTTGCCTACCTTGTACAACATATTACAGTAATATTTAGTTTAAATTCTTATACTGGGAAAGAGCAGGTTCTGAAAACAGAAACATGCCAAACACTTTTGAGATCTGAAAATGACTACATCAAAAAGTGGCTATAGAAACCACAACAGGTATTTGGGGAAAACATGTTACATGTACTGGGTTTAGTGTCTGAAACATAGATTTAAGTACAATTTATAGGTCAGTAATTTACCATGTATACTTACATGTAAGTCAGATCCAATTGAAAAGCAAACTTCACAGATCCAGATCTGCCATCACATAATATGCTGGTAGATCTGGGTCTGTGCAGTTGGCTAGAACTAATATGTAGAACAAATAATTGTGTAGATTCTGACCTGAGGATGCATTTTATGATGGCAGATCAGGATTTAAGTTGTCTGCATATGGGTCCAATGTATATTCTAGTATGGATTTTCATATAATAAAGCTAATATTTCCAATATGTTCCCACTTGGCCATTCACTGTATACACTATATCAAAGGGGTGCACAAAACAATGGTTAGCACTATAATAAATAGCTGTTGATCTGTCCAACATTATTACCTGGTTCATCTGTCCAACTTTAATACCTGGTTTATCTGTCCAACTTTAATACCTGGTTCATCTGTCCAACTTTATTATCTGGTTCATCTGTCCAACTTTAATACCTGGTTCATCTGTTCAATTTTAATACCTGGTTCACCTGTCCAACTTTAATACATGGTTTATCTGTTCAATTTTAATACCTGGTTCATCTGTCCAACTTTATTACCTGGTTCATCTGTCCAACTTTAATCCTGGTTCATCTGTCCAACTTTAATACATGGTTTATCTGTCCAACTTTAATACCTGGTTCATCTGTCCAACTTTATTACCTGGTTCATCTGTCCAACTTTAATCCTGGTTCATCTGTCCAACTTTAATACATGGTTTATCTGTCCAACTTTAATACCTGGTTCATCTGTCCAACTTCACTAAATGGTTTATCTGTCCAACTTTAATACCTAGTTTACCTGTTCAACTTTATTACCTGGTTCATCTGTCCAACTTTATTACCTGGTTTATCTGTTCAATTTTAATACCTGGTTTATCTGCCTAATGATTTTTATACCTGGTTTATCTGCCCAACTTTAATACCTGTTTTTTTTTGGCCACCTTTTAATACCTGGTTTAATTGCATTTCTACATTAAAGAATGCTCCAACTAGCTTGATTCAAAATGAAGCATGATGCATGCAGGAAGTATTATCATTTATGGATTAGTGGGAATATATACCTTTGCTTTTGGACATGACCCTATAAACAAGGTCTCCTAGTCTTACCTTTGTTGACGCTGATGTGGGCATAAAACCATCGACATTAACAATGTTTCCCATAAAGGTACAAGACTGAGAGTCAAAAATCCCCTTGGTGTCTGAACTGAAGGTAAGATTCAGTAAAAAAACAAGAGTCCCTTGAGGGGAATGTTGCTCTGCTGTCTGAAAATAACTTCCATGAATTCAAGATAAGACCATTTCTTCTTTTAAATACTATGTTCTGAAACTATCACTGATCAAATAGATATCATAATTAGCCTTCTGGTGAAAATCCTATATCAATATGACTTTCCATTTAGGAAGAGTAGCAATAACAAGATTTTCAAGATGGCTGCTATAGTGGCCATACTGGATGTCAGTCTGGATCCATTTTCATTAGTACCAACTTGACATCACAAAAATTTTCTGGTGAAAGACCAATATGGATATGACTTTCCCTCTAGACATAGCAAGATTTTCAAAATGGCAGTTGTGGTGGCAATACTAGATAGCAGATTGGCAATAATGGATATCAGATTGGCAATAATGGATAGCAGATTGGCAATATTGGACAGCAGATTGGCACACTTGTATTTACTACCAACCAATCATCTTCTTTGAAAAATGACAGATAACAAAAACAATCATGATGTTACAAATTGAGAAATACTTCATGAAATTCAGAGCTCAAAACTAATGCTAGCAAGCTAGCAGTTTGCTAGCTAGAATTTTGAAATTGCCAGCTGAAAACAAAATGAATCAGAAATTTATTGTTTATTATATTTTGTACACATTTTTTTTTCAAAACACAAGACATGCAAGTGGACCTTGAATAGCCTGAATGGCCAGATTTTTGCACCATGAAAATAATACAAATATGAAAATGGTGCTAATAATACTGACAATAATGAATTTCAAGTGCTGAAATTGAATTAACTAATGAAGTAGATAACTCCAGAAATATTACACATAACTGAAAAATTTTGGCACATTGCAGGGTACTATTCCATCATGAGACAAGTGTATCGCATTTATCATCAGCCTAACAACGAAATGTAAAATGTATGATTAAGATAAGAAATCAAGATTGCTTACTTTCAGTTTCAAAGTTTACCAAAAAAAATCATTGAAAGGCCAGCTAGATTTCTGTTTACAATAACAATACCATAATTATAATGGATTTCATTTTTTCAAAACATTTTAAAGCTATTGATGCATTTATGCTTCTATATTCAGCAGTTTTGGAGATAAAGTTCTTTTAATGGAGTTTTTTTCCATCTTTAGCATTTAATAATATCTGAAGACTGAGGGTATGCCAGTAGAAATGCCAGTATGCAAGTAGAAATGATGGTATGCCAGTAGAAATGCTGGTATACCAGGAGAAATGCCAGTATGCCAGTAGAAATGGTATGACAGTAGAAATGCCAGTATGCCAGTAGAAATGATGGTATACCAGTAGAAATGCTAGTATGCCAGTACAAATGATGGTATGCCAGTAGAAATGCCAACAGAAATTATATTATGCCAGTAGAAATGCCAGTATGCCAGTAGAAAATAACCACTCTATTACTTTCTTTCAGAATCAATGTATCCAGTGTATACAGTGATGTCGCTAAAAATAAAACTATATACAGTGGGGCCCTGGCTTACAAACCTAATCGGTTCCTGGATGACGTTCGTAACCTGGGGTGTTCGTAACCTGGAACGCGTTTTCTCATAGGGTCCCGTTGTTAAATTTTTAATCCGTTCCCGAGCCGAAAAAAAATCGCCGAAAATTGCTGCTTCATTAAAAAAAGGTGAAAAAAGGAGCACTCACACAATACATACATAACACATACATAGCAATAAAACACAAACACACCAAAAACCCACAAAAACAACACATACATGCCACAAAAATAAACACAAGAACACCACAGACTCCTTTTCTCACCTTTTTTTTCATTCTATTTGAGTAGAGGCAGCCATATGTGAGCTCACGTGTTCGAAATTTTGCGCGCAAGCGAATGGCGGTTCAGTTCGTAACCTGAGTCACCGTTCGTAACCCGAGTCATTTTTTTGGCCGTTCGTAACCTGGATCATTTGTAACCCAGGGCATTCGTAAGCCGGGGCCCCACTGTATTGTTAAAAAATAAATTAATACTGATAAGTGTGCAAACAAATCATGATGTGCATTAAAGTGTGAATGAATGCAGTTTGATACTAAATGCATACTGCATGTATATTGATCATGTTTGGGTTCATATGGGTCATGTGGCCGAGACAAAGGAAAGAAAGTGACATCATATAGATATATATATATATATATATATATATATATATATATATATATATACATATATATATATATATATATATATATATATATATATATATATATGTGTGTGTCTGTGTGGTGTTCCTATGCTGAAAAGGGCCCCATGTGGCCGAGGGATCTAAGGCTCTGCCATTTACAGAACACCAACATCTCAGATGTCTGTGTTGGTTTAAATCTTGGGACTGTCCAATGTGGGTGTGTGAGAAAGCTTGCCAGTGTTTTCCCATGGGACAGTTGGACTTCCTGGGGGTTTTCCAGGTTCTTTCTCCACCAAATATACTGGCCACCATTTATAGCCTATAATGTGCTAAAAAATTGCCATTAAATGAATAACAATGAAAGGAATCCTTTGCTTGAAGGAGTCTGGGTAGATTATTTTTACAAATAATTGTGTCAACTTTATGAAATAAATTCTTTATTATTTTTGTTTTCTTATTAATTTTACTATGATTATTATTATTATTATTATTATTATTATTATTATTATTATTATTATTAATATTATCTCCCCCAAAAGGTAAGAATTTTTAAAACTTCAATACTAAATCTAGTATACACACACCCACAAAGACACACCCACACATGTGCACACACACACATACACACACACACAGACACACACACATTCAAGGGCTAATAAAATAAATATACTGAAAAATTGAACTTTTTTTACTTACATCTGAACCATTACCAACATACTTCTTACATCTGTCAAACGTTTTACTGGAACAACAATCCCTGAAATCTGAAGCATAATGACCACTGCTGTTTCCCCCAATCAGATCAAAACATTCCAAACTCACGATGTAATGAGGAACAATCCTAAAAATCTTTTTATGAAACTGGCCTCCACACATTCTTGACCCTTTACACGGAAATGACTTCGATTCCGCAGTAACTGTTAGATGTACATCTGGTAAACTCTGTATTTTGATTCCAAGAAGAGAACAGTGCACAGTGGAATCCATGACCACGTTTATCATGTGCATTGAGCTAAAATATCTCAAATCAGCCTACATGGAAATGTCATCCCAGCGGAATGTCAGTACAAGTATTCATTGTAAATATGTATGGCATTTATCACCATCTGAATACATGATATATTTTCATGAAATTGTGTCAACCTGCATGGTTCAGTTCATGGAAGGCAATATCTTTTTCATGTATTAACGAAACATTTTTACCGTATCCAATACATCATTTTTACACAATATGAGTTAATTGTCAGTATGCCATCAAGGCCATCAACAAATATTTCACACAAAATTAATTCTTCCAAAATATAGAATTTACATCCATTTTCATTTTATATTGAATAAGATTTTAGCAGTGGCAACTCAAACCTCCTACTCGGATTTTTCTATGACTTCAGGAACTCTTTTATGCATTAACTGTAATCCATGAATATCTGGTGATTGTACAAATTAAAAAAAAACAAAAAAAAAAGAACTTTTTAATAATCAAAGAATCACAACCATCAATACAAGCCACCATCATTCCTTGAGTTCAGTGATGTAAATAGTTTAGTCCACCTTTATTTCAAAGGTAAGAATACAGGCGTATCACACACTAGACAAAATCTGTACATTTTGTAATTTGCTTATCACCTTGCAACAGATCTATGCCCAGAGTATATAGATCTTCACCTCCAGTAAACTATATATCTAACCTATACAAAATATAAAAATAAGTGTCTCTTGTTACATTCATTTTTTCCTAGTTCCACTTTTAAGTACAAGCAGTTATATATCCGAAATGCTATGTCCAGAGATGGCTTCAGAATTACCATTCATTTGTTGTCGGTGGAACTTTTGGTGCTGGTAACGGTAATTAGGTACAATGTGCAGCAACTTGTAATAATAAAGTCAGTTAGGATAAAGCATGTATGGAGGTTTCTGTTCCATGCAACCCAAAAAGAATGATAGCACTATCAGACAGGCTAATTGCATTACAGTAAGTATCAACCAGTGTGGCAATGTTTACTCCACATCCCCTCTTCCCTACCACATCAACAAACAAGAAACCCATGTGGATAAGATATATCTCTGGGTAGCTGCAGTGTCACCATGTGAATATAAAATGGTGGAACGGAAATAAATGATTATGTGGGGCTTCACCCCCTGGGCCTCCACAAGGGATTCTAACCCCCCAAACACCTTGCCCACTTGTTTATGCCTCCAAATCCTTCAAACAACCAACTCTTGACTACTTCGTTGCATATAAAAAGGCAAGTCATTCATATAAACTGCATTTGCCCCTACATATCTCCCTGCCTTCTTGGGCTAGGCCCCAATTCATATCTTAGAAACTTACAGCCCCACCTTTATTTAAAGTATATATATATCTATCTATCTATCTATCTATCTATCTATATATATATATATATATATATATATATATATATATATATATATATATATATACATACACACACATAAAATGATATTTCTGTGACTGTATACTTCTTAATAATTAAAAAAGAAAAATGCTTACCCAGGCTCAACATTAATGTTTAGATCACTTGCCCATTTGGGTAGGTTCTCACATAACCATCTTGCCCTGACCAATTTATTACTTGCAGAGACCCATTCTGAGTCAAAATGAAAATGAGAAAAAAATGAAGCAAACTGCCATGCTACAGAACTGAATTAATAAAGATAAATTTTATTTAAATGTAACGTTAATAAAACAGAATACAATAACTTCAAATACCTATGAGGAAAAATGTATCTAAAACTGCATAATCTTGAACACAAAAGGTCAGAAATTATTGTAAAAACTAGCTTAATTGCCCGTCCTAGGATAGCTGTCATAAAAAAAAGTTTCAACATAAAAATAGAAAATAAAAAAAATTTAGGATGCGTGAGTTTGAAAGAAAGTTTCAACTCAACATAAAAATGTTTTAAAACATTTTTAAAATGGGATGCCATGAGGTTTGACAGCTAAGTCATAAAAGAAAGTTTCAACATAAAAGTCACAAAAAAGGTATTTAAAAAATATAAAAACTTAGGAAAGTCTGGACATAAAATAAAAAAGTATTAAAAAAAAATGGATCCTTTAGTTTTGAACCTGCAACCTTTTTTCTGGCAAGCATGACACACAGAAAAAAAAAAAAAAAAACCTAAAATATTTTAAAATATCTGGGATGCTGCAACGCGTTTTGAACTTGTGACCTCTTGTTTGGCAGCTAGGACATACATAAAAATGTGGGTGTTTATATATATGATAACCAAAAATGAAGATTGTATAACAAAAATAAATATGTAACAAAATGTAGTAAAATGATTAAATCACAAAATGACTATAATCTCTTAGTACAGTGGTTTTCAAAGTTTTTTTCACAGACTACTTGAACGTTGCTAAGAGTCTCTGCAAATCACTTGATCTTTCCTAATGATGATTGTACTGTAAGGCCTTTGCATAAAGTGTTATACATAAAAATTAATAATAACATTTTCTCTTCAACAAATAAAACCACAAAGATCATATTTTAATATCAGTAGTCTTTCCCTTCTATTGCAAAGGATAACCCTGCTTTTTTAGGTTCTCAATTGTTACACAACTTTCTGCAGACAATCTGAATGGAGCTACCACAGTTTGAGATCTTGTCTTGGTATAAATAACAGACAATCTGAATGGAGCTACCACAGTTTGAGATCTTGTCTTAGTATAAATCCCAGACAATGTGAATGGAGCTACCACAGTTTGATATCTTGTCTTAGTATAAATTCCAGAGCAGACTGAGATCCATATCAGAATCCAGTCATTTGTACTCCTTTTTCCATTTGGAGGCGGGGGGGGGGAACCTGCCAGCCAGGTGGCCAAGTGGTTTAAGGTACTCATCTTTACAGACCCCTCACACATCTCATCTCTGACCACGTGAGTTCGAGTCTCAGCTGGACCAGTGTGAGTATGTGAGAAAATTTTGCCAGTAGCTTTCCATGGGTTGAAGGTTCTTTCTGGGGTCTTCCCAGGTTCTTCCTCTGCCAAATATACTGGCTGCCATTTATAGCCCTATCACAGGCTGAAAAATGGCATTAAACATAATGAAAACAAAAACTAAATATCCATTTGAGCAGAATTTCTTTTGTGGACTTGTCTGTTTCATATTCTCTGTTTGTAACATCACTTGTTCCATTTTACCCCAAATTCCATCTTGCTTCTCTTTTGACAACGAAAACCCATACATCAAATATTTCACATACCCTGGTGTTTAAATTGTGTCTAACTGCTTGTCAATATCTGGTGTCTGACTTATGTCTAATTGCTTGTCAGTATCTGGTGTCTGACTTGTGTCTATGTGCTTGTGAATATGTAACATTTGTATCGTTTGTAAACATTTACACAACACGTTAACACTGTTGACCCTGATGTGACAAATTTTTCTGCTTAATTTATGTCATGTTAGATTTACAATGTCTTTCTTCTGGATTACTTGGAGCTACCATCCTTACAGCCTACTATGATAGTGATGATAGTGGACAGATAATTAGAATTCTTTCTTATATGCAAGGTGTGATTTGTAAAAATATTTAGAATTTTATCAAAATAATTGTCAAATTTTTATATTGCACCCCTACCCACCTAAAGACTCTGTCGCCAACTTTGTCATGTATGTATGTATGTATGTATGTATATATATGTATGTATGTATGTATGTATGTCTGTATGTATGTATGACTGTATGTATGTATTTATGAATGTATGTATGAATGTATGTATGTATGTATGTATGTATGTATGTACATATGTATGTATGTATGTATGTATGTATGTATGTATGTATGTATGGGAATTTTTTCACCTCTCATATTCTGCCTTTTCTTACTAGTGATAGAATTTCAAAGACCCGTGGAAAAGTAAAGCTTGATGCTAAGCAGGCGAGACAAGTAAGATATACTCCTAGCATATAAGCATACAAACTTTACCATAGGTTTTAGTATCTTGACTTAAGGAGACCTATACTTGACCAATAATCTCATAACCCAAACAACCTGTACAAATCTGCCACTGCTGCAGGTCATTCTGGGTATATTTCACCAATGGGTAAGTGGGGTAAACTGGGCACCATATTGTATCTGAACTAGCATATATACTTGCTTGTAAGTTGAGTCAAACTGCAAACAACAAATATCCACATCTGCATAATGCACCTGCAGATCAGGGTCTGTGTTATTTGTACTACTGATTACTTAAAACAAACTGCACAGACCCAAATCTGCCGCTGCATTATACGACAGCAGATCTGGGTCTGTGCAGTTTGCAGTTGGACTCATCTTATAAGTTAGTATATATGTTAGCTCAGATCCTCTATCAAAGAAAGTCCTGCAAAAAAGAATCTAATACTAGTTATATCATTAATGCCTCAGCAGAAAATTACCAACAATGACTTGTAAAGATGGCTACAATTTTATGCTGGAAATTCCATTGTTTAGGCTACAAATCATAATTCTAAATGAAGCTATAATTAATTTACTTCCAAACATTTTTTAGATCCCTTGTTTTCAAGATTTGGATTTACGATTTTTAATTCGGTAAAATAATTATTTTTTGTACAAAAGCTGAAATAACTTTTGCTAAAACAAAGGTTGTTTTAAATTCATTATTCTGTTTACCATATATTATCATACAGACTGGTATAAGCTTGATGCTGAAAAATAATCTTCCTTAAAGTTTAATTGGTAGCAAATCTCGTTAAGGGGAATGTGTACTTGTTAAAAGGACAGTAGTATCAACCGATACTATTAACTCTCAAACAGACCATAGGACAGTTATTTGAAACATAAATAATGAAAACAGCTCTTACTGGGCAAATTTTCGAAGAAACAAATCATTTTATAAATTTTCTCTTATAAAAAGGATAAATATTAACAAAACTTAAATCAAAATAAATAATGATACAAGCATATATTTCAAGTTTGTTCAAAAGTGGATCAGAGATACAGCCTCCGGTGTGGTGACAAACTCAGCCAGTCAGATGCAAGATTAACTCATGAATACAGCCTCTAGGGTGCTAACAAACTCAGCCACTTAGATGCAAGATTAAATTAGTAATGCAGCCTCTAGAGTGATAACAAACTCAGCCAATCAGATGCAAGACTAACTCAGGAATACAGACACCAGAGCAGCAACAAGCTCAGCCAATCAGATGCAAGATTAACTCAGGAATACAGCCTCTAGAGTGATAACAAACGCAGCTACTCAGATGCAAGATTAACTTTGGAATACAGCCTCTTGAATGGTAACACACTCAGCCACTCAGATGTAAGATAAAATTAGGAATGCAGCCTCAAGAGTGATAACAAACTTAGCTAATCAGATGCAAGATTAACTCAGGAATACAGGCACCAGAGTAGTAACAAGCTCAGCCAATCAGATGCAAGATTA
>JAECUM010093127.1:0-31239 GCA_016617855.1 Megalonaias nervosa
AGAAGCAAAATGTATGCTGTTATATTAGATGACAATAAACTGACCAAGAAAGCTAAAGGCATCCCTAGGGAATATGTGAAAAAGATGATGCATTTTGAGGATTTCAAAGCCGCTCTTAACAATAGTGTCAGCTTTATTAAGACCAATGTCATTCGGACCAACTATCATAAGCTTGAAACGAATACAATTATAAAACGTGGACTAAGCAATTTCGATGATAAAAGGTATTGCAAAGACGGAATTAATACTCTCGCTCTTGGACATTATTTAAGTAATATTATCTAAACATCAGAAATAATGTTTGAAAATTTAACATTAGCCGATGGAGTTAATAATAAAATAAAAAAAATAATGGTCGGTAACCAACAGTTATCATTTGAACTTAATGATGAAATTTCAGGCATTTGTTTTAGTAAATATGACAGAATAAAACTTTCTCTTATTAGAACAGACGATAGCGAGTATTTTCCTTATCTGGAAAGTCTGCGCGACGAGCTTGCACAAAAATATGAAAATTTACACAATCCAATAAGCCAAGGTCAGTACACAAAAATTAATATAGACCTTGACAGATCAAAGGTCTTCAAAAAAGATAGCAAATATTTATTAAGCAAATTAGCAATGAAGGATCTATTTGAGAGTCGCCGTAAGATATCTGGTATGATTAAATTTTTTCTGTATAATCAAGATAACATGTTATATTTATTGGCAAATGTAGAAAAACTATTGATAGGAATAGAGATTTAACTCCCAATTCTGTAACTACTTGTTTTAAAGAAGGGAGATAATAACGCTAGGGTTTAGTTTAAAATCATTCGCGAGTTGTCGAACATATGTTTAGATTTGGAAATAAATCAATCAAAAGGTTGGTAATATTGACGTATATCTGTCCCTAATCAGTTGTTTATTAGTGAAATATAAATATATAACAGCATTTTTAAAACCTGTGTAGTTCTGTATTTGTTTAAAATAATTAGAAATGCCTTTTACGTAAACTAAACTCAAAGCCGTACGTAACTTAATAAATTGCCTTAATTTGGTTATATATATATCGTGTCATGGATTTTAATCTGAGCAGTTTTGTTATTAATTAATTAGTAAAACAAACAAAAAATCTATGATTTTTCACATTTGTATCTGCTTGTCTAAGTATATATATTAACTTGTAAGAACGCATATACATCTTCATACGACTTATTGATTTATTCTCTGCAGTCTGTTGTCGGCTGATCTAGCTACACATATGTAATTCAGGTCATAGATGGTATTGGGAAAATATAACTTGAAGTCAAATGTGATACACGATTATACATTGCAATGCGAAATCAAAAAATTCATTTTCTCTATCGTTTTTAAAACAGAATTACGTGCTTTCATAATCAGAAAGTGTATAATGATGCTTTTGTTAAGTATATATTAACTAATTCAATATATCTATATGATGTGCTCGTTAGCTCAATCGGTAGCGTGTTAAACTTGTGAACTCGCGGTCTTGGGTTCCAATCCTATGAAAGACAAAAATTTGTGTCTATGGGAGGGCGATTATTATGCCCACCGAAATATTAGCTATTTAAGTAGAGGGCCTGGCCGAACCCCTATATTTGTGAATAGAAATTAATTCACCCACCTACAACGTCAGTACGTTGTGGTGATAGTTTTCACCCCTACGGATTTGATATTTGGGGGTGGGTGTGCTAGTTTCTGTTCACAAGTAGAAGAGGCCTTCATTATCATTATATCATCATCATTATATGTTATATGTTGTGTGCCGTCTTGTGCCGTCCAAAAATAGACCAGTAGGAGGTAATGTAACCCTGTGACCTGCTAATGGGTACTCACACAGGGGTCATTTCAAAAACACAACTAAAAATAACCTAATGAGGTTTAAGGTCACAAAGACCATTAGGCTTTCTGAGTTCCTAGACTTTCGATACGAATAATCTAGGAACTATTACGAGGGCAATAAATAGTCGCAAAATAAGACCTACACCGCAGACAGCCCTCTGAAGTTTCTAACATTTCGTCTTATAGTTAGAAACTTCGCCTTGGGGGTAATATCTAAACAAAAATTCAAAACCTCATTAGGTGTATCTGATCAACTAAAGGTTCCCCGCCTTGTCCCTAAATAACAAATCAATCAACCACATGACCATCTGTAAATATATTCATGTTCATCAATCAGTTTGTGTATACTGTGCTGTCCCTAATTAACAAATCAATCACATGACCATCTGTAAATATATTCATGTTCATCAATCAGTTTGTGTATACTGTGCCGTCCCTAATTAACAAATCAACCACATGACCATCTGTAAATATATTCATGTTCATCAATCAGTTTGTGTATACTGTGCCGTCCCTAATTAACAAATCAACCACATGACCATCTGTAAATATATTCATGTTAATCAATCAGTTTGTGTATACTGTGCCGTCCTTAATTAACAAATCAACCACATCTGTAAATAACCATTGAATAATATAACCATCTTCATCTTTAAAAAAGTCCTCTATATGAGGACAAGTATTTTTATTGTTTTAAGCAATTTTGTATGGCTTTAGTAATATCGTTATCAAATAATATATCAACCATATTGTCAATAAATGTCATCACATCATCTGCCCAACCAGCTATTCTCATATCGCTTTCAACCGCGAATAACCATACCGACCCATATTTCGGCGATATATGATAACCCACCTTTTTAATGCAATCGCTTATTATTTTAGGTTTTATCCCAGTATATCCTGACGATGCTTTGATCGAGTTAAATCTTTTACAAAATCTGTTTGTTAGATCGAATCCAACATGTCTGATTGATGGTTTATAATAAGACATTATATATATATTTTATTTGTTTAATATAACATTTCGACCAATATTATCTTAGCTAATAAGAGAGACTGTCATAGTAGTAGGAATAGATGATGCATCCTTTCTCAGAGACCCCCTGCCCACAAAGCATATTTTTGTCAGAAAATGTGTTATCGTGTAAAAGTCATCATTTTGAGCTAACAAAGGCTGCTGACAAAGATGTTAACGTAGAACGCTTTGGGGGGGGGGGGAGAGCAGGGGGTCTCTGATAAAGGATCATCATCTATTCATACTACTAACGGGGGTACCACGGAGTATATGTCCTGGCGAAAAGAATATTCCTGGATACAATTACTGCGGATCACGAACGCGTACATACAAATACGCGTTAAACGTCAAAGATGTTGGCATCGCGTACAAGGAAGCCGTTGACGTCCAAAGATTCAATAAGTGTCTCAGATTTGAAACGTATCTATACATGTTCGATGTTGAAACCGCCACGGCATCTGCAAGTGGACCAAGGAAAATAATTTTTTGGAGCTGTTGCTGCGTTGTTGATTAAACATCATGTGCTGGTTCGCCGTGAACATACCGGCATAAATAGTTATTGGGCCATTGTGGAATGATTCAACCGTACACTTACGGAACGATTATTCGGGCACCTGGACGTGCAAGAATTGTTGATAAATAATGTGGAATCTCGGATCGCAGACTGAATGACTTCGTTCGGTCACTCACAATAGCGTCGAATAATGAAATCACTCATATGATTGGTTTGATTCAACAGAAGACTGCAGTGCCGGATTTCCCAATAGGCAGAGTAGGCACCGGCCTATGGGCCCCACGCATTTTAGGGTAAAAGCGTATTGCGAGGGGGCCCCGAGATTGCGACTGCCTATTCGACTGCCTAGGGGCCTCCACAGGGTTTAATCCGGCACTGGAAGACTGTCACATCCCACAGAGATTTTTCAGAAACACTCACGTTAGATCCACTTGAAAACAGTTTGTTTCGGTATATGTATGCCCCGGGTAGGTTAAAAGACGGACACTGTCGTGCTACTGACTCGGTATGGTCCGTCGATATGTTTACGATCTCATACCGGATTGACTTTACGGGACAACTAACACACTACCATATGGCGTCCGCAAGTAAACAAGTGGTCGAATGACCAAGTAGGACATTTGTACAAAAGGAACTACGAGTCATTCCCGTGAATACAGAATTGCTGCCAAATTTATTTTGGGATCCATGCAGCAGATTTTCATTTTAGCAGTGAAAGCTATCACCAAAATAATTATAAGTTTAGAAATACAACGATGCGTATTTTCAGCTTTTACATTCGATAGCAATGACTTAGAGAACAATTTCATAGCAATAAACTTTTACTGAAATTAAATCACTATATGCAGTGTTGCATCCAGTATATTCTTGGTTGCTGAATTTTATATAATGATCCAAATTGCTAATGATGTCGAGTTCTCTGCCCTTTCCATCATAAGGTAGAAAATATATCGTATTACATAATAGCCATTTCCAACTGTCCCTGTGCCCGTGGTTGGTATACGTCATTATAACTTCATCAACGTCACAATTATTAGATTAAGTGTCATTACCAACTACATCAGCGATCACTTAAGGCTATTGAAAGGGAATTACTTTTTCTTTGTTTCATTACGACGCTGCAGAAATAACGTTACAAATTAAAAGTCAAAGTGTTTTTTTTTTTTATTGCTGAAACATCTCCAGTGTTAATTTGAACATCAGTTATTTGCGAAGAATCTGTTATTAGCACATCTAGCCTGATTTTCGTCTGCCAGACCTTACAAGTATAACGACGATTACCTTCGAGTCTCATTCTGAGAATTGAATCTATTCGACTCGTACAGGAAAAAGGAGGAAGCTGTCACAAATGCAGGCTGTCACCATATTGTAATAGTTGCTGTTGTTTCGGTTTAACGCCATTTCTCAGCGCATGATAGGCAAAACATGGAGGCCAGTATAACTGGTGGGCGAGGAACCAGAAAACCCAGAAAAAATGCCGACCCACGGGAACCAATGACAAACTTTCTCACATACCCACATTGACGAGCCGGAGACTCGAACCCACGCAAACGTAGATGAGATGGAAGTGGTCAGTAAAGTCCCCGCATTGCAATAGAAAGACAAACCAGGGAAAAGCAAAACTATGTGAAACGAGAACTAGACATCCCAGATTTTGGGACCCTAGGTGGCGCTACATCCACAGATATAAAATCGATGATGCAAAAAATTGATGAAATATGACACATTTAAGGTAAACCAGCCTAAAATTTGTATCCATCAGCAATGCGTTTGTAAGGTGAAATTTACATATTAACTTGAACCAAATTATAATTTGTATCCGTCAAGAAGACTGTTGTAAGATGAATTTCTTTGTATCTTGCATACCGTCCTTTTCTGAGTGTTGCATATGATGATGTCATAATCATGATGATGTCAAGCAATTGCTCAAGGAATTTGATCATAATGTATAAGCTTTACGTCAACAATCCGCAAGGGGAAGCAGTTATTACCGTATTTTCGTCAAACTGATATCTACACATTTTCCATGATGTAGACTCTGGGCGGAAATGCATTGAGCTTAGGACTGATTTGAACACTCAGCAAATCAAAAGTGGCGTTACAAGCGTGAAGGTATTTGTGATTGAATGACAAATCTCAAGCCCAAGCACAAAAGTTTATGATTTGGAAAATATGTTTCTTGATTAGTACAATTGTTAGAAAAAAAATATTACCACAGACAACGACTGATGAGACTAAATTTTTAAAATGAAAACTATAATACCGCCTTTAACTGTGTATTACAAGCACGCAGCTGCGAACAGCATTTGACCAGGTCTGCCATTGCACAATGGGACAAAAGATTATATATATATATATATATATATATATATATATATATATATATATATATATATATATATATATATATATATCCTGTTTCTTCTATTTATAAGAGAATATTCTCATCAACCAGCGCATTAAGCGATGGCGGATTCTGATATGTAGTTTTTGCAATCTGGATTGTGTTATATCGGGGTAAATACGGTATAATAAATTCACGACATAACCAATTAATATATTTCGAGATGATACTTTACAAAATAATAGCAGATCGCCCAGAGGTGACCTCTGTCGCATCTATAATTTTGTCTCGGATGTATTGTACATAACTGCTAAGAATACACACCCATCTGATATAAATATATATAAGTAATGACCGGCAGCTTCGTCTACGCCACGCAATTTAGTAGCGTTAGGGAATTAGCTGCATTATTATTAAGTGTGAAAAGATTAACCAAGGCTAAATCCCTGAACATTAATTCCACAAACCTACAAAAAAAAAATAAAATAAAAAAATCTACACATTATTTGCAGATGCTATTTTACAATAGACACGATGTCATGAGTCAACCATTTAATTTGAAAATCTAACGGCTCATCTGTTATTCTACACCTACGAACATGAAGTTTCGAGATGTAAATTTTTGTTGTTTGCATAGTAATAACATTTTGCTTCCAACCTATTTATAAGTATTTGTTTTTGAGCAACAACTACAGGTAACATTTTATCCTCCTCTTTATTGTCTTCAGCATGCGATGTTCGTAGAAATAACATGCAATTATTCCATTTGACTATTAAAAAGCGCTTTACGTATACACGTTGTCTAATACAAAAACCCAAAATAAATGTATAAAAAACGTAAATAACCGGAAACATCGCATTTCAATATCAGTAGCTATTAGTGATGCCGTATCTTTGTGTATCTCTACTTCACACAGTCGACGAGAATAAATCACTAACTATATCCAAGTAAATTATAGTTAGCAGACTTTGTCTTCTTTTAAACGTGGCAGCAACATCACACAGTGTTCTTCCTCGTAGATAGAAATGTTTCCGTCCAAAATCAAGGCTGAATAAGAGGACTTCTAACATGGACTTCTTCCTTTTTGAGTGAAGTCTTTCCGTCAAAACATAGAAGATTGATCGAGAGGACTGGAGTTCTTCCTCGTAAATTCAAGGATTTCCATCAAAGCAAACTAGGGTGAGTGAGGGGTCTAACAGAGTTCTTCATCGTAGATTCGAGTAATGCCGTCAAACAAACGAGGCTGACTGAAAGGACTAAATGGAGTTCTTCTTCGTAGATTCGAATATTGCCGTCAAAACAAACAAGGCTGACCGAGAGAACCAACATGGAGTTCTTTCTCATCGATGAAATAGTTCCATCCAAACAAACAAGGCTGACTGGGACGACTAACATGGAGTTCTTCGTCATCGATGAAATAGTTCCTTCCAAACAAACAAGGCTGAATAGGATGACTAACATGGAGTTCTTTCTCATCGATGAAATTGTTCCATCAAACAAACAAGGCTGACTGAGAGGGCTAACATGGATCTGATCCTCGTGGATGACGCTTTCGGTCAAAATAAACAAGGCTGGCTAGAATGAATAATATGAATTTTCTCCTCCCGGATGGAAGCAATTCAATCAAAACAAGCAAGGCTAACTTGGATGACTAGCATGGAGTTCTTCCTCATAAATGGAGGAAATTCAATCAAAATAAATAAGGCTGATACGATGACTAACACGAATTGTACCAAGAACCGACCACAACGTCTGCTTATTCAGGATATAAATTTGGTGAAATCGCACACAAATTATTATATGAATGATGGAATGAAATATAATTTTGTGTCTGACTAATCACGTTTACCATGGGAAAAACAAATACAAAGCTGAAGTCCACTCTTAAACACATTAACTCAAGTAACACAGAATCGGTCGAGTTGCCGTTCCTGATATCTAGCTAAAAAAATGAAAACGAGGCTGTCATTGCTGGATGAATGTTCTTTATGTTAACTTGCGAGTGGAGCGTTCAGAATAATAATAATAATAATAATAATAATAATATTAATAATAAACCAATTTTCCAATGTTATTTTTAAAAATTACAAATATAGCCAAACAAATGAAACATTTCTCTTAGAAATTGTTTTTATGCTAAAAATTTGTTTTAGAACGTATGTTATCTTATTGTGCACTAAACCAATTCAAGTCAGTTCTTTATAAGTTTTAATAATATTTGTCAAATCATGTTTAGAGGTATATACAGTTTAGCTATCAAAGCATGTTTAGAAGTATGTAGTTTATATAAACTGTACCTATAATCAGTGTAAAAACAATCCCTATCCTTGCAGATTTAGAAGGCAGAAGCCGTCCTCACACTTTCTGTCGAATTTAAATTTAAAATAAAATTTTCCTTAGTCCGATTAGACTAATGCCAATGTGCCGATTTTAGTCTATAGGGAAATCTACTAGTATCTGCCTAAGGAACTAGTGTTAGTTTCAAACCCTGAAAATGTCTACCTAAAACCATTTTCAGAATCCTGTATCTAAGTCTGACAATTATCTAAACAATTTTAATTTAAGATAACATTATTCTATTATTTTCGTATTTTAAGTAAAGTAGAAGTATTCTGTAAGGTTGGTATTTTAATAAAAATAACAATATTCTATATTTTTTGGTATTTTAATTAAAAAACCATTATTGTGTAGTTTTGTACTTGAATTAAAATAACATTATTATATAGTTTTGCAATTTCATTTTAAATAATACTATTCTATGGTTTGGGTATTTAATTTTATTTTATTTTAAACAACACTATTCTATAGTTTGGGTATTTTATTTTAAATTTCACTATTCTACATTTTGGGTATTTTATTTTAAATAACACTATTTTATAGTTTGGGTATTTTGTTTTATTTTAAATAATATTATATTTAGTTTAGGTATTTTATATTTTTATTTTATTTTAATAATATTATTCTATAGTTTGGGTATTTTATTTTATTTTATTTTAATAATATTATTCTGTAATTTGGGTATTTTTTTAAAATGATACTATTCTATAGTTTGAATATTTTATTTTAAATAATATTATTCTATAGTTTGTGTATTTTATTTTATTTTAAATAATATTATTCTATAATTTGGGTATTTTTTAAAATAACACTATAGTTCGGGTATTTTATTTTAATAATATTTTGCTGTAGTTTGGGTATTTTATTTTATTTTAAATAATATAATTCTATAGGTTGGGAATTTTATTTTAAATAATATGTTGCTATAGTTTGGGTATTTTATTTTAAATAATATTATTCTATAGTTTGGGTATTTTATTTTTAAATAATATGTTGCTATAGTTTGGGCATTTTATTTTATTTTAAATAATATTATTCTATAGTTTGAGTATTTTATTTTATTTTATTTTAATAATATTATTCTATAGTTCGCGTATTTTATTTTAAATAATATTTTGCTATAGTTTGGGTATTTTATTTTATTTTAAATAATATTATTCTATAGTTTATGCATTTTAATTTAAATAATATTATTTTATAGTTTGGGTATTTTATTTTTCATGGATGTAATCACTTTTCACGTACACAAATAAGGCCTGATCCTTGAAACTTTAATCTCAATGACATGTCGTTCAGGGAAAAATGCGAAATGTAGTTTCTTTTCTCAATATTTGTTCCCGTCATCACTGTTTTCGTTTTTTCTCATAAATAGTCATAAATCTGATGGAAATTTATTGCGAATAATTTCTTAAATCTCCAGTCCACTGTGCGTTGTCGGAGCGCCATAACAGATTGTGAAAAGTTGGATGTCAACATCACACTTACACCAGTTATTTTACCCGTGAAGAGTCCTTTTTCCTGCAAATTAGGGCATAGGTGCAAGACCGCTTGTCCGCTGAAACTATCGCTGTTCAGATTTAGGATTTATTTTAATTTTTTTAAGCTTAAACACTGTAAATTCTCTAGGCTATTATATATATATATGCTTCTCACGTTCTGACATTTTGATTGCAATTCTTCCAGCATTGAGAGCCTTGTTTTGGAATTGCGAGATTTGGCGAGATAACCCATGTATTGTGAAACTGGTCAGTTGAAACTATCAGTGTAACATAGCTGATCCTAGAAGTAAGTAGGACGTAAAACATCAGAGGAATACGTGTGTGTGTGTGTGTGTGTGTGTGTGTGTGTGTGTGTGTGTGTGTGTGTGTGTGTGTGTGTGTGTGTGCTGAGAAAATGTAAATACATCTAATCTAAACAAGGGGAAGTTGTGTTAAGGATCCGGATCGAAACGTTTGTAGAGTGTCTTATATTGCTAAGAATTTGGCAAAATTTCCAACCACATCTAAAGGTTTAGGAGGTAATCTACAGGAGAAAAACTAAAACACAAGAACGGTTCAGCCAGAGATTCTGACTATCATTATTAGATATAATTAATAATATTCAAAAAGTTTGCCATCATTACACTACTCCCACTCATGTCACGTCATATTGTGAATTTAAGTTTAAGGTGCAAAACTACGTTTTTGGTATCTCCAAAACATTTTACAAATTGTACATATCTGAAGCTGTTCTGTCTAAATATTAGCAAAACTAAGACGGGTGATTCTAATGTGTTCTGCTTCATTTTAAAGCATTATAAAGTATGGTGAAAATATTTGAAATGTTAACTTTTCATGCTTTATGTAAAACTTTATAGATTAAAAATGACATTTTTTCTGGTAAAATTTATTCCATCCGAATTCCCGAAACTTACTGTTTAAGTTAAGGAAGAGTCAGATTACCAGATTACCGACTCCATCTTGAGTCTCCCTTGACCTAGGCTCGGTTTATATTTTATATAAGGCTGTATCAGAACAAACGAGCCGCTAATGTAGAAGTTTATTAATGGCACAGTCAGATCAAGAAAAATGAGAATACTTTGTGCAGTATTAGTTCATAGATGTAATCTGTAATCAAAACACGAACAAGAATATTCTTTTACTTCAGCACATTCTTAATCAAAAGAAAAGAAATTTGAAGAAAGAAGAATCAGAAATTGGAATCCTCCAATTAAATCATGTCAAACTGTATTATGTTATGGAGAGCTTACTGAGTAGGTCCTACTGTTAATTCCATTGTGTTCCAGGTATTTTGCAATCAATCAAATCATCACAAACCTAAATCTAAATGATGGTAAAAAGGGTTTAGACAAATTATTTAGACAATCGTCAAGGGAAAAATCAAAGAGAGAGAGAGAGAGAGAGAGAGAGAGAGAGAGAGAGAGAGAGAGAGAGAGACACAGACAGAGAGACAGAGAGAGAGATGAGTATTGAAAGATAGGTCTTCCCCTTGCAGATGGGGCACAATTAAACTGTGCCTTGTAGATATATGATGTAGAAATACAGAGCAGCAAATATCAAACAGAAAATTGCGAAATCATATTATGTCATAATATAACTGGGCGGGGTCCCTCGTGTACCATTATTAAGAACTGAAGTTATTTTCGATAAATTTTTGTCGATATTATCGATTAAAAATAAGGATATTATGTACTTATTTTCTATGATATAAATAGTTTATGAATTACGACGAAGATTTCGAAACAGCGGTTGAATGCACAAAATTTTCGTATTTCTTTTCAATATTTGTCATTATTTGTTTCCCTATCATCTTTCGATATATCGATGACCGTGTTGACTGAAGATCTATCAACAGTCGCTTTCGCCATATCGATGGCCATGCTAACTGTACATGTAGCAATAGTCGCTTTCGATATGTCGACAACCGTGTTGAATATTCGCTTCAGTTTTTCAAATTTCCACAAATTCACTATGTCATAACCTATTGTAAATTTTCAACGCTATACACTCTACGTTAACGAGTTGTTTTGTTTTCGTTCTAGTAAGACGTCACTTCCGCGTACATATCAGGAGCAGATAATACTTGCTCCAACTTTTGTGAGGGTCATACTTTCAAATGCGATTATACACCAACAATGCGATAGAAAAGTCATAATTAAGAACGAATATTGGTTTTAATTTTCAGTTGTGGAAGATTAAAAATAGTTTAAAAAGAAACCTCAATAATTGACCATTCAGTAGGTTTTACTGCATTTTAATTCTCACCTTTCTGACAAATTGATGGTTCAAATATGATAAAGGGGTGAGTTAAATTAAAGCTTCTTTTAAAGAACCATTTCTAGCATTGTGCTAAGATAAAATAGTGTCATTCATTCTATGAACAAATGAGAATAGAAGCATATTTTAGAATAATTTACTTTAACATTAGCACGAGAATTTGTATTTGTCTCGTATTTATGAGAAATACCAAGTAATATAGTACTGTCTAAATTCCGCAAAGATAGGTCATTTAATAACGGTTGTTTATTATCACCAAAGCTAATTAAGATTTGACTGGTTTCTGATCGTTATTAAAAGGGGGAAAACAAACCGCTACCAGTCTTCCTACAGTAAATGTACAGTAACGGGTGGAAGAAAGACTATAGCAAATTGATGGTTTACCTCCACGATCCACTCCTCTTGTCTTTTCAGTATTTTCTGTAGACATGCAATAACCAACAAATTATTTCGAACAACAACGCTTAAGAATTATTAAACTTTGAATCATATTAATGACAATGTATTTTTTAATGAAATTTTCATGAAGTCAGACAGTTTAGTTTATATCGTTTCAATCGACACTTTTGTGTAGCAATTATTTAAACAGCAACAACGACATCAATAAGAACGATGACAACATCATTTACAACGATGACAACAAAGTATCAATAAAACGTGTCAACGATTTCAACAACATCGATTACATGGATGATATTGGTGTGTAATCAGATGTAATGGAATAGTTACTCTTCCTTTAAATTTGACAAACGTATGTTTGTTTTCAACAATCTAGAAAGTCGGCTTCTTAAAAAGTGAACAAAATCTATGTGCGAGTTTGTTAGTGTTATGCATATTCAATTTGTATTGTGTGTCTGACCTTTGTCCCTACTTGAGGGTAGGAATTTGCCATTTGTTTATGATGCTTGCTTGGATTTAAGCTCACGACCTGAGTTTTTCTCTTGGCGAGGAAAAATATTTGTTTATGAAAAAATATTCCCTTGTCCTTCTACCTCAGTTTTGTTTACTCAAATTAAAATAAAAGCCCTTATCTTGCTTGCAACTTAGAATATTCTGAAAACAAACTTTTAACCTACATCCTGGTTATTTTACGGTGTCTTAGTTTTTATATAAGGATAAATTAAAAAAGATACGAGATAAGTTATGTTGAAACTGTTATGCTAAACTATGTCTTGCAGTATCACGGGAAGAGTGTTCGCAGGACAAATTCAGTTTATCAGCTGATCTTCAGGAACAAAAAACAATAAAACAGCACGAGAACCTCGCAGAGTATAAAGTGTTTTAAGTTAAAGAATTTACTAAGTTCAAAAGGTTAAGGTTGTACTGTCACTAGAATTAATCTGACTTGAATAAATGAAAAGTGCACAATGTCCACACTTGTAAAAATGTTAAGAGCACAACGTCCACACTTGAGCAAATGAAATGATTGAAATGTCCACACTTGAGCAAATGAAAATAGCATAACCTGCACACATAAGCAAATGAAAAGTGTACAACGTGAGCACTTGAGCAAATGCAAAGATCACAACGTCCACATTTACGCAAATATTCCTAACCACAGCAATAAATGTAGTCTTTAATAGCTGTATGATCGTTTTAAAAAAATTCAGGTCATTAAATTTCCATCGCGGATAAAGATCTTTTAGAAGGAAAAGATGCAATTTATAAGTGAAATATTATTTTAGTTATTGCTTTTATTGGAGTATATGTTTGTAGATGTTTTATAAATAAGAAAACTAAGTTTTCATGTTTTTCTTCCAAGCTGTCTACAACTATATTATTAATTTATTTCATAGATATACCTGGTACATTTGAGCTACTTGACTAAATATCTCGTCCATAGCTGAATCAGTGTTATCAATTCTTTGCTTAAAATGCCAATCTTCTTCCGAACAGTAATATTGCCGCTTCGCACATGCACATTTTATTCGGAACCCCTTTGTTCACCAATGAAACAAGAGGATAATGTTTTTCTTTTACCGTTATCATTCTTTCTTACGTTGATATGAAGGCATGTTAAAAATGTTACGATCTTGAATATCAATTATGTTTGAATATGTATTGTGTTTGAATATCAATTATGTTAAAGAGCTAGTAAATCTGAAGTGAAGCAGTTTTTTTCTTTAAAATTCTAAAAATTCGGATTTTCTCTGCATAGATAAATATTTTTTGTTGAATTATTACCGAGCTTTTAAAATAAAATTAAAGGATATTGTGATCGCCTTCCCATAAACCCGTGCGTGCCTTCATCTGTGCCCATGAATCTAGAAATTCCAAACATTTAGTTGGAAATTCACACAATTTTGTATTTTATTTGCTGATACGGCAACCCAATCCACGATGGGCATTACTTTTTTGAAAACCACGGGAGAGAATGAAAAATATTTTGTTTCAATTATCAGTGATATCAACAGTTTGGGATATGTCCTGAGAATATGTTACACATACAAAATACTTAATATACGTAACGGACTTGAGGTTAATATACGTAACGGACTTGAGGTTAATATATGTCGGTTACGTCGGGAGTGGATGGGAACATAAATTGGTACTTGTGGAAATCGAACTCTGAGTAAAAAGTTAGAAAGTAAGAAATTACCCGAGTTCAATAGATTACGCTTCGTGCTTGATGTCATCAGCTCATGGGTACATTACGTACATCATAATGTAACTATATTATATTACCTGCATGGAGTACCTAAATGAAAAAAAAAAAAAAAAAATAAAAATAAATGTGAGAAATAAGTTTGGCTCACCTTAAGAATATGTGTGCAATTACATAGACGAGTTCTCTTGTCGAGTTTTAATCACAATATTGCATATTTTCCAATGACAAAATGTTTGCGGTTAATATTATGCTTTTCAAAACACATTCTTACATGGAACCGCACAACTCTTCGTCTATTACCCTTGGAGAAAACGATGTAAACGAAAAACTTATAGGTAGTCACTGGGATGTTAAAATATACGTGACAGTGTCCTATTTCTTTTACGCTGATCTCGTACTTACCAAGACGCATTGGTAAAGAAAATTACATGCATCTGCAACAAATAATACTATAGAAATTCACAAACATGAAAACCGTATCCGGTGTGATGCATGGACGGAAAGCTGGTGGGGATAGAGAAGGATATGGATAATTATCACAAGGTTTTTAATCTCTCTCTCTCTCTCTCTCTCTCTCTCTCTCTCTCTCTCTCTCTCGCGCGCGCGCGCGCGCGCGCTTGTTAATGGGCAAATCAAGAACAAGAGTGATGTCGGGAATGATAATTGCGCTATCAAGTTATCTAATTGGATCCTCTTCATCCATCTATTTAATATCCCTCCTTATTGTATAAATATTTATTACTTGTATCATACTGCGCCTATATTTTGTTTCAACACTATAACTCATTCCTTATCAGTGTGAGCCATTTATATCTATAAGCCGGAAAAAAGAGAAATGTATTGTAGTTCAATTAGTGAAGAGCACGAACCATAAAAAACTAGCCATAACTTTCTAATTTGTCCGTTTGTTCCATCGTCAAAGAATCTCAGTGGTAAGAGACTATCGTGCGAAATTTTTGTCTCATTTTTGGAAACAGATTTTGTGATCCGATATATTTGATTTATCCACTCGGATTATACAACAGAACGATTCTGTTGCAAGTCATATCATATGACTGAATCAGCCAGCTAATAAATTAGTGGCCGTGATTTCAGCGATTAGTTGTTTGATCCACCAATATAGCGGTAGCATATGGTAATATACATCTGCACATTGTTTAACATGTATATTCTCCTGCAGCGTTTGCCAACCGCTTAAATGTTAAAATCAGAAGGGTTACGAAAACTGCTCACCTCTAATAGATGGACAATCCGTGCGCGCATATGTCTGTTGTATAGCCTTTAGCATCGCATCACACAAGCCGATATTATAACAAATGTCTAAAGACACATATAAAATGTGAACAGATATTATAGGCGTTACTTTATAGGCTTTACCCTCTATAGCCAAGTACTAATGCAAGAATATATACAAAACTAGCTAAAACTCTTCATTGCAAAACTGGAATTGATGACTGGTATACTATGTGAACAACGGGCGCGTGCTATTATTATCGCCCGGATTAGCTTATCGTCACAAAAATCCATACAAGAGAGCACTTGAAATCTGTGTGTGTGTGTGTGAGAGAGAGAGAGAGAGAGAGAGAGAGAGAGAGAGAGAGAGAGAGAGAAAGAGAGAGAGACTTGACAGGCCCAATCCCTTGTCGCTATACATTCCCTATGTTCAATTTCCTTTATCCATATAGTTCTCACTCCTGTTCAATTTCCCCTTTTCCGTAGACAGTCCCAATCCATTATCGTTATGTTCAGTGCCCCTTGTCCCTGGACAGGCCCAACCTATGTTCAATTTCCTTTGTCTTGCTATAGTCCCAACCTATGTTAAACTTTCCATTGTCCGTATACAGGCCCAATCCCTTGTCACTATGTTCCATTTTCCCTTGTCGCTATACATTTCCAATCCTAAGTCGCTCTATAGTCCCACCCATGTTAAAATTCCCCATGTTAAATTCCCCTTGTAGCCAGGGTACACTCCCCCCCAATTTAACAAAAAAGTCCCCTTGTCGCTGGTGTGTCCCACTTCACTATTTTTATGACGTAGATATACAGAGCAGCAAATATCAAGCGGAAATTGGCGAAATCATGTTATGTCATGATATAATTGGGTGGGTTCTCTCGTGTACCATTGTTCAGAGCTGCAGTTATTTCCGAAACAGGATCTTATGTTCTTACTTTTCTGTCACGCTTCTATGATAAAAAAGGCATGAATTACGAAGAAGATCGTGCTAGAGCAGACAATTTTTTGTATTTCTTTGCAATGATTGTCATTATTTGTTTCCCTATCATTTTTCGACGTATCCGTGAAAACGATGACTTCAAAAAGCAATAGTCGTTTTCGATTTATCAACGACTGTGTTGAACATTCGCTCAAGTTTTTTAATTTTCCATGAAACCAATATTTCATAAACTAGTGTAAATCTTCTGCGCTATAAACTCTACGTTAGCGTCTCTCCCCTTTTGTGAAGATAATGTAATGACATTCATTCTCTGAACAAACGAGAATAGAAGCACATTTCAAAATAATTTGCTCTAAGTTTAACACGAAAAGTTGTCTTTGTCTCATTGTTATGATTTATACTAAGTAATACACTGCTGTCTGAGAGAGAGAGAGAGAGAGAGAGACAGAGAGAGACAGAGAGAGCATTGCGAAACCACTTGGCATAAAAGTATTTCAATAATTGTAGGATATATATATATATATATATATATATATATATATATATATATATATATATATATATATATTCTTTATGCAAGAAATATAAAACTACCTAAAAGTCCTGGTTTTGGTTTAATTGCTATCTACCTTACGGCAGCAAATAAATCTGTAGTGAATGACTAGTGAGTTAATTGTTGTTATTCAATGACCCGGCTATACAGCAACTGGGTCTAAAGGATAACTGTCAAACATAGAGGATACGACTTAAGTTTGGTTGCTTCAAAATACAAACACAGCACATTCTTTCGAATGCCTTTAACACGTTTTTGTTTCTGCAGGCAGTGAGAGTTCCCCCGCGGGCCCTGATCAAGGCAACATGACAATCCTTCCATCGGTTAAGGTTTGAAAAGATGTATTGTTTGTTTTATGCAAATTGTGTGTTGGAAACTTCATGTTTCTTTTTTTCTCTAAAGAAATATATATGTCCCCAGGTTCCAACCGTATATATTATGGGCTCCACAGATCAAATGAAACACACATTTCTGATTTCTGCCATTACATACATAATTATGTCAACACTACATGGAATCGTCAGGAAAAAACCATGTGATTAGCTGTCCTGTACGTGTAGCAAATGCAATTATGCACTTCTTATGCACGTGCAGACATGTATTTCTAATCTAGTCGTGCAAATGTTTCAGATTCTAGACAAGCTATTATTTCAATGTGTATGCTATTGTATTTTATTATCACGCAATTGTGAAATAAAGAATAATTAATCTTACGTATCTGGAGTGAATTCTTGTTTACATACTGTTGTGAGTCTAAGTTCCTTGTTGACAAAGCAATTGGCTAGCCCGTTTTTGAAAATAATGGGCCATCGGATCTGTGTAAACCCAATACATCGTGTACTGCAAACAAAAACTATATTTTTTTTACGAGTGGCAAAGCCACGAGAGAAAACGTCACGTTATTTCGTACCACATGATGAAATATATCAGTATAAACTCTTATTACCATCAGTGTTACGTGTCTAGGCTCGTACAAAGGTACCAAAGGAAAGAGTGAAGCCAACAACCTTTGTAAAATTTAACAAAATAATTTATTTCCCTAGAAAACAAGGTAAAAATAAGAAAAAGAACTTGCGGTTTATGCATCTAATCCAAAATTAATCCAAAAATTTAAAAATATATGTCCTATCAAGAAAAAGTCCTAAGTGAATCACAATTCGAATCCCGATGAAGTTCCAAGAGATGGAAGGCGATGACGTCTTCAATAACCTGCTTTGTCCTGATGTGTCAACAGTTCCTTGTTGAATCACCAAGAATAAAATTCCAGTTTAGAATTCCGAATAATTTTCAATAAATGTCTTTGTCCAAGAATTCTGATGAGTATTAACTAGTAATTTCCAGGGAAAATAAATTACTTTAAATTGAATTAAAATAAAAATTCAACTCAAACTAGTCACAACAAAAACACACTTGAACTCCAAAGGTTCAAAGCAAGACTGGCAAAATCACTATGATAACGTGAGTTTTAAGCCTAACTACAACGCAAAACAGATCCCTGTATGGGGTCACGTGATCACTTCCTTCGAGCTGCGTAGAAACATTACATGCCAATTATCACGTACTCAATGTACGGCTTTGATTCTACTAAATGAATCTTACTATAAGATTGAATAATAAAAAAAATAAAAATAAGAAAAAGTTGTTTACTCCTAAATTGAAACTAGCTCTGAATCTAGGTCACCAATTAGCTACAATGTTTCTACTACTTCTACTACTGCTTGTTTATCAGGTCAAATAGAACGAAATTGAATTTTCTGGAAAAATGTCAAATCCAGTGAATAAAGTTATCATTACAATAACATGTAATGAAATAAAGGAAAATAAAAAATAAAAAATTTAAAACTAACAAACAAGTAATTAAATTACATACACGTAACATCTGTCTTTTATGTTATATATTATACCAACTCCGCTCTATTACTCGCTACAGGTTATGTATGATGACTTAAATAAACGTCTTCCTCCCGGATTCCATGAAAAAAAACCTACTATTTAGAACAAAAAAAAAAAAAAAAAATAAAAAAAAAAAAAATAAAAAAAATAGTGAGAATTGGAAAAAGTGCACAGTTAACCGCTTTTACCGAGTTATCTATAAAAAATATATTAAAATGATTTAGATGTTATACAACAGGTGGTCATACCTGACCAAAACATCAGGTATCGTGATACTGATCTTGAATATTGTTACAAATCGATTAATTCTGGGGACTACTTTTGGTTCTTTGTTTCCTTGTCATTTTATGTTAGGTTTCATCTTACAGCAACGTCTTACGCCATAATAATACAACAAGAAACCCCGATACACCCACCCCTGTGATTTCCGATCAAAATTTACAAACCCTAGATTAAAACCTCCCATTAGAGTTTAAAATAATGTAATTGCACAAACCTTTCCAGCACTCCAACAATCACTGTTTTTGATGAAGAAAGCATGTGGCAGGCTTTACAAGCCAATTTTCAGAAATTATTGCATTCCGCTTCGATAACATGTTCCTACGGAGGGGGATTACCGCCATAATTCTATGCGTGTATTTTCTGATCTTTCTTGATGCATTATTGTAAATGACTGCTTGCAGGTGCTACTTTCATAATTCTATCCATTTATATTGTAATCTTCATTGATGCGAATTGTACGCGGCAGTTTGCAAGTGCTACTATCCTCCTGTATCATTGTCAATGGCTGCTTGCAAGTGCTACATTCATCATTCTAGTCATGAATTTTCTATTGTTTATTGATGCAAGCTGTAAATGGCTGCTTGTAAGTGCTTAGATCTACTTTCCTTCTGCGTCATTGTATCTTGAAAATTTGCCAAATCCTGAACTGATTCTGTAGTTTGTCGTAATGCAAATGCTATGTCAGTTATTAATAGTTTTAATATTCTATTTATAAACGTGCTATATCACAAGTTATACAGATTGCACCTTCTAAAATCATGATTATAATGTAGCATCTCGCAAGTTAGCATAAAATAATGCCTCATTTTGACAACAGATAGCGCTGTGACACGTCGATTTCTTACAACACGACTACTCCCCAGACCCGAGTAACAAGAGGTTATACCACTTTACTGCATGTTTGGAGCGTCTTATTTAAAATATCATTCGAATTATATTACCGCCTTACAGTCAGCTGATTTCTCAGAGTATTAACATTCGGACAAGAGGTGGCCTGCAGGATGCACAAAACAAATTAAATGTATCAAATTGTATACAATTAGATGTATTTACACAATGTTATATTTCCGCTGACCTTCCCACTCCATTTTTATTTGGACATTTTGTGTGTGCAATTTACCACTGCCGCACGGCGGCAGAATTGGGTGCCGCTTACAAGGAAGGTGTAAGGTCTTAATTTGTTTATATATTCTCATTCACATTGTCATCAATTTAGAGAATGTTTATTATTTTAGAGTGCAGTGCAATTTCTACTTTTTGGATCAGTAAAGGCCTCATAAGGTTTGAGCAAATTGCGATAATTGCACCTCAAGGACATATTTTCTCTGGTTTACGAGAGAGAGAGAGAGAGAGAGAGAGAGAGAGAGAGAGAGAGAGAGAGAGAGAGAGTACAGTACAGAGATAAGGCTTCTGTTTATTCTCTCATCCCTATGAAATTCCTTTTTTCTATTAATCTGCGGTTTACATCAGTAGTTTATATATAGGATTATTATGCAATAGCCAGCAAGTGTTGTCACTAGTTGTCTGTGACAAGTATCTCATATCTCCAATTTCATTTTAAACCTCCAATTCCAATACAATAGCCAGCAAGTATTGTCACTAGTTGTCTGTGACAAGTATCTCATATCTCCAATTTCATTTTAAACCTCCAATTCCATTACAATAGCAAGAGGCAAATGACTTCAAGACATCCAATACAAAGTATATCCTGTGGCATGCCTATATGCTACAAAAATATGAACTTATTGCACATAAGAAAATAAATTCTAACAGTATGAAATATATTTTCTGTATCTAAACATAAAGAACATTTCCATACAAGTATAAAATGTTTTATTTCCACAGATATCAAACTGAAAACTACATTTTTTATTATTTAAAATCGTATTCATCCATTAATGAAGCGATATTTATAGTACAGATAAGATGATTGATTGTAAGGTACTTCATTGATAAAACATCAGACTCCCTTGGTGGCAATTATAAAAATATAGCATATTGAATATAAATAACGTTCCTACCGCTGCCAGTAACCAGCTCAATTTGTTTTTATTATTACTGGTACAATACAGAACCAAACTTGCTTGATACATTTGGATATGAAATTAATGTAGTAGTTATAAAGATTAATACAAATTTTTACATATAACTTCTACAGATGTGATTGCTATCTGTTAGAAGAGTAAGACCCACCCCCACATATTTTTTTTAAAACTTTTAAAGTTTTTAAGGCTACTCACAGCTCAGGCTGTTGTAGAATCCATCCCCGTCCCTCACATAAACATCTTCATTTGTCTCTGATTTTATAATTAATTTTTCTTGTTTAAAATATAAGTTAATATTGTCATGACACAAAAAATAACAGCACAATACAACTATGCAACCAAGCAAAATAAATAAATAGAAACTATATACAGTCCCGTGTTTAACTTTTCATTGGAAATATTAGACAAAAATGAATATTTAATGTAAACCGGCATTCATAAAAACAATATTGTTAAATGAATTAGTCTAAAACAAAAATTATCATACAGGTAGGCAATTATAAAGAACAAATACCCGGATTGCCTTGTTACATTGTTCTTATAGATTTATTTCCCAATCCCTTTTGTTTTTCACTTTCACATGAATAATACTGGAATAAAGACATGCTTTTCATACAGTTTGGCTTTTGGATTGGACATACACTCATAATTGCAAATTCAGAGGAATTAAAACTGTAAATTCTGGATTGGCCGAGATTCATTTCCTTTTGGATACCACTGTTACGAATATGTAATTTAATTACTTGTGTGTTAATTTTAAATTTTTTTAAAAATTTTTGTATCATTACATTTTATTGTAATGATTATTTTCACGGGATCTGATATTTTTGAAAGAGATCTTATGTTTATATAAAACGTAGTATGACTTGCATAAGCACGATTTTTGCTTGCCATGGTTTGTCGATTTAGTAAACACTACGCGAAAACGATTGGTTATTGCCAAGGTCATTATCTGGCCTACGTGTAAAAATTGCATTGCTTACTGCGCTATTTGATGATGAAATAACCACGCGTTCCATCGTGCGCTCCTGAAATGACGTCTTAGTTCAGTTTAAAAATACTCAGATCCCCGTGAAATAGTCAGTCGTACAATATATCTTCAAGAAGAAAGATATATTTCTATTAGGTGCCGTAAAGAGTTCTATTTTTATATCTTTGGAGCTCGAGATGTTTTATCATAGATGATAGCTTGTTCAGAAGTTCATCTATTTTTTAGAATATAATAATTTATTCCCTGGAGAACTATACAAGTGACAAAGACATTCGATGGAAATTTATTCTAAATTGAAACATTACAAGTTGTGGTTCAACGAGGAACTCTTGACATTCGTATAAAGACTTCACCTGACGTCATCATCATCCATCTTGGAACGTCATCAAGATTCGAACCTGGATTCAGTTAAAACTATTTAGTGATAGGACTTGTATTTTTCAGTACTAGGATAAATGTTTGGATTGTCTTCACAAACTGTAAGTCCTATTTTTTATTTTCACCTTTTCACCGTGTTTTCTAGGGAAATAAATTATCTTTGTTAAAACTTACAAAGCTTGTTGGTTTCACACTTTTCTTTTGTTACTTTTGAACAAGCCTATACGTAACACCACATACATTTGTAAATTATGCCTGAAGAACAGTCACATTATATTCCCTGGTGACTGTTTCAATAATTAATCCCAAAAAAACATTCCATTACTGGATCTGTATTCAATATATACACGGTAAAAATTGCTCAACTTTTGGAGAATATTTTTGCTGGCAATAAAACATGTTGATTGCACTTGCTATGAGCAAAAAAAAAAAAAAAACAACATGAAAAGGGTTATATTTTGTTTGCTAAACTTTGTTTTTTCTAATGCTTTGACCTTCACAAAACTATTATATTTATGAACCTGAGATGAAATTTTAAATTTGGCCTATTATCCCTAATGCATGTGCCTTGGAACAATGGATAAGGTAAATTCCATACTTCCATAATTTAAATGACTTAATTACTCAGCAGAGAGAGAGAGAGAGAGAGAGAGAGAGAGAGAGAGAGAGAGAGAGAGAGAGAGATTCATAAGTAAGTTTGTTTCTTCACCGAATAATAGAAACCACTAGCCAAAACCTGACTGCAGTTGTAAGATGTCTGAGTAGAAAGTAGCAAGCTACTTAATAAGCAAGCAAGATATTTTAATGTTAGCTATAGGCCCCCAAGTACTATTCCTCAGAGAAGGCACAAGAATGGGTTTCAGACATTGAAGCCACACAAGTACCAGTTTGTTACTTTGTGAAAAATTGGGTCATTATGAAAAAATGGAGACCACCTGATGTACCTGTTGGTGATGTGTGGTCAAATTGTTGTTCCTAAGTCGTATAAACAGGAATTTCATAGTCTAGCCCATAAAACACTCTTACCTACTCAGGATACATGTATACAATTATATTGAATCAAACCTTAAAAAGACAGAGATCAGTAAAATCCTGCATTGTATAATTATCAAGTAAAATTGGGAGAGTCTTTTTCCTCATGTTGGTAATTATCGCCAAATGAAAGACCCAGTGACTACCCTAAAACAGCAAAAGACTGTTCCAAAACACCCTCAACTACCCAGGATACATGTAGGCAATTAAATAAAATAAAACTAAATAAAAAGACAGTGATCAGTAAAATTCTACCCTGTATAATTATTGAATAAGGTCAGTAAAGTTATTTCTCTTGTTGCTACTTGCTGGGGGAAAGACCCTAAGACTATCCTATAACACAATCATCGACCCAGGATACATGTATACAATTACAATAACTCTCTTAGATAATTTACTGAACTACTTTTATATTGCAAAGAGCAGCATATTTATTACGTCGAAATCATGCGTCACTAAATTCATATTTCAAAAATTCTTTAAAGTTTTTTTTTTAATCTTTAATGTGACAAAGAGCACCTGAATAATTAGAACCTAAGGGTGCTATATTTATATTTTTCAAATTCTTGAACCAATTTATTATTTTAATTGGTTTGATTATGGTAAGAATTACAATAAATAAAAGTAAAATCTCCTGTAACATTATCTCGTTTGTCTCTGATTATTTCCACGTTTAAGGACAAAAGTTTTAAAGGCTGCAAACCAGTTTTAAGGCTGTTTTTTTTATACATTCCAAGGTTGGGGTTCTGTACATTAACAATGCAAATTACGTATTGGAAAACAATCCTACACTAAATCTAATACTTTAATCGCAAGTAAACATTTTTATCATGATTTTCGACAATTTGATTATTTCGACTTTTGCCACAAATTATGTTCCAAAATGAAGATTGAGGAAAAGAATAAGAAAACCTTTAGGAACGCTTACTTTTTTAATGTCATTTTACCTATAAATAATTTTTAGGTGCTATTTATCTTGATCTGAAATATATTATTTCCGCCGGAGCTTATATACAATAGTATCACAGGAGATAGACGTCTGTGAGGTACGTCTGTGAGGTGCATCAAAATGAGTGATGTAAAATACGATCCCTACAACCAGGGGTCGTCTGATGAAAGCTAGTGAAGAAGAGTACGAGGGAATGTAAATACACAAGTGCGTCAAAACTGGGGTTTAAGTAGATGGACCACCCTGCTGTAGTGTATGCGTTTTTGTTTTCGTAAGGTGCTATAAATCACTTAGATCTTCGAGAAAGCATATAGAACGATTAAAACCTCGTTGCTAACGTACACCTTAAAAAAGGGGACTGAAAGAGTTACGATGTCTATCGACACAAAATGAATGCCGTAAAGCTCCGTGGGGAGCATTAATCATTTCTGGTAAAGGAACAACTTTCGAAATTTAGAGCGCCGTCTGTTGTCATAATGCCATGCTGATCTCTAGTGTGCCATTCTGACAACAGAAGGCGACATGAATTGGACAACAAAGACGATACTGATTAAACTTAGTATTTACATTGTTGCAAGGCCAAATCTGTAAGTAAACAGCAGCTGGAATGATGCAGTTTAATATGGCAAGTTTATAAACAGAATATACAAAACTTATAATAACTGACATAGCGTTTGCCATGCGACAAACTTCAGAATCAATTCAGTAGCTGGCAAACTGCAAGATATAGTGACGCAGAAGGAATGTAGCTCTAAGCACTTGCAAGCAGCCATTTACAGCTTGCATCAATAAAGAATAGAAAACTCATGACTAGAATGATAAATGTAGCACTTGCAAGCAGCCATTTACAAAAATGCCTCAAGGAAGAGTAGAAAATACACGCATAGAATTATGGCGGTAATACCCTTCCATATGTTCCAGCAGCTATTCTTAATGGTCATGGTCATATGATGAGCAAGGATCTCACTAAAAGTGGACGCGAGTTTGCTTTTGAAAGATCGAAATGCGTAGAAAGAAAAACAACAAATGCTATAGCAACACGTGTAATGTTAAAAACAGGAATATACTAGTTTAAATAGCATCAACCCTTTTTTGAAATAAAAAATGATCATGACAAGTTCTGTTGATAACTGGCAACGTTTTGTTAATGAAGTCGGCTGATCTGATGATAGAAAGAAAGTAATTTGGAATTATTAGGATTAAATTATTGCGGTTGAGTATTTATCTACGAGTAAATTTTACCTAATCACTCACAAAGGTAAAATAAAATCCTTCGGATTTTATGTACATTGTGTTGTTAGCTAATATTTACACATCGGTATATACCCAACCATGATCACTTAATCCTATACTAATTCCAATTTTTATCAATTGACTGCGTTTTTTACAATTTGATTAGACTTAAACGGTCGAGTGATACTGATCTAGAATTTTGACACATCGATAAATTCTGCGCACTATTTGTTGTCCCCTGTTTGCATGTCATTTTATGTGAAGTGTTATCTATATCAACGCCTGACACCATAATAATAACAACAAGCCCACCTACCCCTGCAGATCAGTTCGTGTAGAGTACGAATCACCAGAACTTACCTTTCCTTTCTAATTTGTCCGTCTGTCCAATCGTCATTGTCTCTTAGTTGTAAGATACTATCGCCCCCTTTTGTACTACTTTTGTAAACAGATTTTGCGATCCGATATATTTGATTTATCCACTGGGATTATATAACATCAGCCAGCAGAACGAGACTGTTGCAAGTCATATAATGTGACTGAATCAGCCAGCTAATAAAGTAGTGCCAGTGATTTCAGTGATTGGTTGTTTGATCCACCAGTGTAGCGGTAGCATATGGCAATATACATCTGCGCATTGTTTAACATGTATATTCTTCTGCAGCGTTTGTCAACTGCTTGAATGTTAAAATCAGAAGGGTTACGAAAGCTGGTCACTTCTAATAGATGGACAATCCGTACGCGTATATGTCTATTGTATCGTCTTTATCATCACGCAAGCCGATATTATAACAAATGTTTAAAGGCACATACAAAATGAGAACAGACATCATGGTGGTAACTTTATCGGCATTGCCTTCTTTAGCCAGGTAGTAATGCAAGAATATATACAAAACAAGCTGAAACTATTCATTGCAAAATTGGAATTGATGACTGGTATAGTATGTGAATAGAGGGCTAGAGTTATTATTATCACCTGGATTTGCTTATCTTCACAAGAAAATCCATACAAGAGGGCAGTTGAACTTTTCAAAACTCGGAACCGAAGGGTCAAACGAGACAAGTTAATACCAATCATTGTAGAATGGTTCTCCAACTTGTATTTACCTTTGCCATTAATAAGAGACATTTGGGAAAATAGTTCGCCTCTCACAAAGGGTTGATGTTGTCATGCAGTAGATCAATTCTCAAAGAGGTTGTATCTATGGTTGCATTCAGTTTCACTTAAATACAATATTTAATTTATATCTGAAGGAATATTGTTATCAGGAACTGGGTCGGATCGAGGCACACACACCCACGTTGCTGTAGATAAAGTTACACGTGTTCAAATAAAACATATATATGTCAATACCGGCAAATACTTAGTCTAATGTAGCTATAATAATTATACACATAAAAGAGATCGTTTAAGAACTGTTTTCAGGGTTTGTTTGCAGATCTGTACGGGACCCTATCTTAAATGCCCCCGGCCCCGAGCAGAATTCAATCCGGCTTTAATCCGTAATATTAACGTTGATCCTGACGTGCAAAAAAAATGTCGAAATTTAGCCTCCTTACTACACAACATTAGTACCGGAAAGGTTAATGCAAAACGACGAGATTCTTTAGAAAAGGTGGGATAGTGTTTAATTGAACGTAGGAATTCAGCTGCTATAAACAAGCACCTTTCAAGGTTTGGTTGAGCCGGAATATTTGCAGAACTGATTTACAAGTTACTGTTCGTTTCCACCAAGATCGTCCGCGGTCTGGAACAGAGTTTGATTAATAAACAGGACATCAGGGCTAAAATCTTCAAAAGGTCCATATATACAGCGATTCTTGGATCTTCATTCAGTATGTCCTTTAGTCATGATTTATATGAATTACACAGCGCAATATAAACACTTTTCATTTTTAATCGATAATCTAATTAGCAAAGGTATATCCGTATTAGTAACACCTTCTCTCGCTTTGGTAAATATCACCAGAAAATTAATGAAAAAATCCCATTGAATACTTCATGAATGTATGTCAGCGATCGGTGAACTTTGAAATAAATACTCACAATTAATGTGATTTTTATCCATTTATCATTAAACGTTTATAAGAAAACTAAGTCCAGTAGACCTACATAATAATCAACGCATCGCCAAATTATTGGTTACTAACCTATTGTAAAGTTTGAGCTGATTGAAAACGTCCAAATCGTTCAAATTTTGAACTTTGTTGTTCTTACAACGACACGAGGCCAAATGTATTTTATTGTGGAAGGCTTCAACTCATTTAGTTCTGGGATAATGCAACAAGAAGTCAAGAAAATGCATGTCAAACCTACGCTGAATGCTTTGTGACTTTGGCTCCAAGATCAAAAGGCGAGAAAGTGTGTTTCGGTATGGTTTGTGTCTGCTTTATAAAGATTCATCTCAAGTACAGACTATATCAATGGGTTTCAGAAACATAAGAAATGAAATGCTTTCACCAAAACCTTAACGCAAATTGCCTATCAAGATGACACTGACCCATAATCAAATGGGCAATGATTATGTTCCATTACGACATGATTAGCATTATATTAATTAATTTCATGATAAACATAATTAATCAAGAGGTTTATAGCATATAAGCAAATGAAAAACTATAGCCAAGGCCCTTTTGCAGAATTTCTATAACTCATCGTGTCATAAATGTCAAAAGAGCAGAATGAATATGAAACAGAATGAACTCGTTAAGTCATAATGGCTTCTCTCGACTACGAACAGCTGGACGCTATCAGACGCATAGGAAGCCAAAGGAATAACATTATTTTCTACGCATCTTGTTATATAAATAGTTGTAAATCTAGTTCTCAACTTCTGCATACAATTATGACTGTTTTATTGAGTATTTCTTCAGACAAAAGTAGAGTCATATCCACTCACCCACCCATCCTCCTCGTATTGCTCAACTGCACCGATCAACAAATGCCATTTAAGCATGACGGCTGTGTTTCTCACTTATACTGATCTCAATTATTATTTGTCTTTCATTTTGGAAAACTCTTCTAAATACGTTAAAATAAATAACTAACCTTAAGGCGACTGAAATTCGAATATCCAGCACTGTAACCGTCATTGCATATACATACAAAGTGATATCATGCCTTTGTCACGCACTGCCAGCGCGTTCATTACGCGCAATTTATATATTGAGATGAATTATTCATTGCAGAAACACTTCCTATGTTTCTTTTTTTACAAGAAAGGATTTACTGGAGAACTTTTTTTGCTGAACTTTTGCAGATAATTCCATACAGGTATATTAGTGCTCTTGATATGGTTCTCTTTGGTTTGGGCAATTCTTTGATTTTTCGACCGAGTTCTCCCTTTTAGCTCTGTATAAGTCCAGGTAAGTATTTTTTATATGTGTTTTGGTAGAAAAACAAAATAACGAGTTAAAAACAACCGTGTTCTCAGAAAGAGTTTTAGAAGTAACGATTGTGATACTTCCCAAATCAGCGGAAGAACATCTAGCTAGATGCGAAGAACAGAACCTCAAAATGAAACGATACATGTTAAGTTAACAATAGCATGTCACGGCCATAAATTAAATATATTTGCATTCAATTTTTAATGTAATTAATGGAAAATTTCAATATAAAATTTAAACAATTGTTAAGTTTCCATAGTCTTAAACTAATGCTAAAGTTAATAATAGATAATTGCTCTGCGAGAATGTGTTCATGTCATCTTCTGAATGTGTTTGTGTCATCGTCTGAATGTGTGTCATCGTCTGAATGTGTGTCATCATCTGAATGTGTATCATCTTCTATATGTGTTCATGTCATCTTCTATACGTGTTCATGTCATCTTCTGTATGTGTCCATGTCATCTTCTGAATGTGTTTGTGTCATCCTCTGTATTTGTTCATGTCATTTTCTGTATGTGTTTGGGTCATCTTCTGTACGTGTTTGTGTCATCTTCTGAATGTGTGTCATCTTTTCATTCCAATGTGATCACCTCATCTTTGCAAGTTTCCTATATGCTTTGCTGAATGTTGTCGACAAAATTAGCAAATTTCGAAAATTTACTTCTTTTATAGTTTGACTGCTTCATTCAGTCTTAACGTTTCAACAACCCATAAAATACAGAGTCCTATAATTGTATATTCCACCAATTAAGTACTGCAGTTAATCTTTGACCTTTAACAACTATCGTACGTTCAGTGGCCACAGCTATCAAGCAGTAAGTGAATCATGTGATTCCAGCATAGTCGACACAATCAATGGAAGCAGACAACCAGAGGTTGAAACTCAGTACGGTATACTATTATTGTGAATATTTTCAGTGATTTTATGAGGGGTTATTAAAGCGAAAATACAGATTTCAAGTATTTATCGTTTAAAATTTAAAATCTGAAGTTAAATGTTTCTTACAATTACTAATTTGGAAACGAATTATTATACCATGAAAAAATAAGGACGATTTGTATACGTTTTAGGTACTGCAACAAGGGAAGCTGAAGATGATTTCAATTAATGCAACTTTTGACAGGACGCGAAAGTAGGAATGGGGAGTATATGCGTCAAATGTGGATTTTAACAGCATATTGTTAAAGGTAAAATTCGTAACAGTGATCTATTGTCAAAGTTACCATAACTTAAAAAGAAATAAATAAATTATAGATATTAACTGCCCAATGAATGTAACATTTCAAGCGTTTTTATTTAATTAAATTCATAAATTTTCATTGGGTTTCAGTCGACTGAAACAGGTATGCAATACGTACACAGCTTTTACTGGCCTACTTCCCAGACAGTAATCTGTATGGTTTTTAATAAAATCGGGCTACCGGGAGTTCGATTCTGAAACACCATTCGCAAGGAAGATTATATCCTACTTTGGTCATTGCCCATCAGGTTCTGATAATTCATCCTGATTCTGAAAGAGCACGCAGGACGGCGACGTAGTAAGACTTCCTACAATTACAAATCATTAAAAACAGAGATTTAACAAAAAACAACACACGCCCTGAAGAAGACAAACGCAATTTTGCTTACTGACTTCTAACGGCAACTAAAGCAGAGAGTTTGCATTTTGCAGAAATTCACTCAACAGTAATTAAGATGACGTATCAGAAGCGTATTATTGTGCTGTGTACATAGGTTATAACAGCAAACGTTAATGAAAACAAACCCTTTCAATCAAACGTAAACAGCTAGATGAAAATGAAACGTAACAACATGTTTTAAAAAGTCGTGTAACGGTGATCAGTGTAAAAATGACCGTAGAAAGGTAAAATCACACAC